>PVLD010005466.1:0-111750 GCA_004027595.1 Dinomys branickii | reverse complement strand
TTAAGACTCACCCCAGACTACTGATGCGAGCAACAAGAGTGTCTCCATACTGCTTGCATATATGAACGTTATATGAACCCATGGTGACTGGGTGGGCAGCGGAGAGAGAACCTCCCGGAGGAATGCCACTCAGACATGGCAATATAGCAACATGTGAAGGACAGAGAGGAGAGAGGTGGATATCCTGAACTCGGGAGGGATGTGAGATAGGAGGTGAAACCCTTGGAAAGTCTAAGCAGAACCTCCTCTGGAGGAGGGGATCACAGATCTGACATGGTGCAGTTGGAGGGAGACGAGATAGAGAGGGAGCAGGTTGCCGCTCCAAGCACACCCCTGGCCCACGCCCTCGTTTCGGCATTCGTAGCTTCAGCTTTGGAGACCCATTGCCCAGCTGCAAGGGGTGGGGAACGGTAATGCTGGAGCCTCATGGTCTGGACCCACCCCCACCCATAGCACGACGACAGGGTGGAGCCGGGCGGTCCCCTGTGAGCATATATGCTTTCCCACCTCCAACCATGGCAGTTTGTATACACCCCTGTATGTTATAGTATAGTCTGAGGCAGCTGTATCTCTTCCCAAGGTGAGAGTCCAAGGATATAGATAAACCCAGGAGTACAGTTATTATCACAGGGAAGATAACTGATTGAGTGGTAGGGCAACGGAGATGAGGGAGGAGAAAAAACGAACAGATCAAAAGGGCCATCATCTGTGTAACTGAGTAACAAAGGTGAAGGTAACATTATGTAGGACAGCATCCAGAGCTAATTCCCTTCTATCTTCTCTATAATTCTGTATTTCCTCAGTCGTTTTTGTACTAGCAGAAATGAAGATAACTTTATATTATACAGCATCCAGTGCAAATTCCCTACTATCTTATCTATAATTTGATATTTCCTTTAATGTTTTTTGTGTTAACTAATGTGAAGATAACTATGTAATACAACATCCAGTTCTAATTCCCTACTATATTCTGTATAACTTTGTATTTTCTGTATTGTTTATGGCTTTTCTGGTTCATATGTCTCCATTCTTTTGTCTTTAAAATAAAATTTTTTTAAAAAAATTGTATTAAGTGCATAAGAACCATACAGTAGAGAACCCAGACATTAAAAAATAAAACCAGTGACTCTTAAAGCTTTGGGAAAGAATACTGTGTTAGTCTGGACTCTGGGAAAGCCAACATCAAGACAGAACTAAACATGTAAGATTGCACAGAAGAAAATGTCTACACAAAAAGGGTACCAGGGGCTGGGGAAAGTTGAGAGAACAGTCAGACTGTGTCCTCATCTAACCCAAGACAGAACGGAGGAAGGGAAAGTCAGATGGAACCATCCTGGACTGCTACACAGTTTGCAGACGTTTGACAAATCCCTAGAGACCTCCTCTCACCAAAGTGGGCAGACAAAGCAGAGCCACCTGTCTTCCAGGACAAGTGGCTTCAGGATGCAGCTTCATGGGATCATTAGCAAGAGCTGCCAAAGAGTGTGGCCTGAATACCAGTCAAAGGACAGACGGTTTCAGAGCTCTGCGGCTGGGGCCCCGTCTGTGAGGTAATTTCCCCACTGCCATAGATAGTACAAAGGGAAGGTATGCTAGAGGGGGAGAAGCTTTCTAAAACTTCTTAAACGTTAAAGGAAAGCTTCTCTTCGTCATAATTATATTTGCTACTCTCTAGAAGAACTAATTCCTTATAATTTGGACAAAGTACCAAAAGTGCTACTCTAAGTAGAATAGAATATGGAGAAAAACATTCTTAAATACAGATTTGAGAAAATGAACAATGCTAAATTACCAAATTAAAAATTAGGTAGTAGTTTTGTTCAACACCAGGTGGAGCTCTTACACTTTTTAAAACACCAAAAGACCATTTAAAAAGAAAATTAACATAGGTTTAAGCTAATTATTTCAGAGCTCTTAAGCCATCTTTTAAAATCATTTTTGTGTTTCTACATGATACTTATCATCATTGTAAACCTGATATTTTGTCCAAATACCAGAGACTAGATCAAACTGCAATGTTAGTATAAAACCACCAGGACTAAAAATACTGTTAAATCTCTAAAATAAAGAAAGTAGACTGCTTTCATGTCTACAGTCTTTCAAAGGAGAGAACAAAAATAGGATTCCAATCTCATACTGAATCCTTAAGCAAATCAATAACCGCTGAAAACACTCCCCCCGATTTCCAGTTTGCTCCATAATCACTGTTTTTATCCAAAATTCTTCTTCAATAAAAAGTATTCACTTTAAAGCAGATTTCAGGTTACAGGAATAAAGTATAATATTTTAAACAACTTTTCTATGTCAACCCCCCCCACCAAAAAAACACAGGGTAAATTAATGATGTTTATAATGTGAATGTGTCTTTTTAAAAGGAGACTCCGGCAGAGAAGAAAGTATTATTTATTCTGTGCTGATGTTTCAGAATTCTTTGTCGTTCCAGGAAACACAGATATAAATAAATGAATTTCTGTGATAAATTTCTTTTCATGTAGGACTGACAAACCCTTTAGTGATAAGGTTCACAATTCAAAAATTTAAAATTTTTAATTGATACATAGTAATTGTACATATGGATGGAGTACAGGGTGATATTCTGATACATGTATATAGTATATAATAATCAGATTAGGGTAATTAGCATGTCCATCACCACACACATCACCACTTCTTTGTGTTAATAACATTCAACAGCCTCTCTCCTACCTATTTTGAAATGTATAATGAATTATCATTAACTGTGGTGATGCTCCTGTGCTAAGAACACCAGAACTTACTCCTCTTTTCCATACCATTCATCCATTAACTAATCTCTATCACTTCCCAGCCTCCTGGTAACAAATTCTCGAATCACTACTTCTAAAAGATCAACTTTTTTAGTATCCACAGATGAGTTAAAACATACAGTATTTATTTCTTCATGCCTGTCTTATTTTTCTTAATTTATATAACATCCTCAAAAAAATTGAAGTGTTGAAATGTCCTCCACACTCATTCACATTGTCACAAATTTACATTTTATGTATTTAATATATTTAATATATACTTATTTATCCACTTATCTGTTAATGGACACATATCCTGGCTATTGTGAATAGTACCTCGATAAACTTGAGCATACTGGGAGGCTGAAGCAGGAGGATCACAAGTTTGAGCTCAGGCTGGCTCAAAATTAAGAATAAAAAGGACTGGGGATGTAGCTCAATGTAAAGGTTCTGATTTCACTCTCCAGTACACCAAAAGAAAAGAGAAAGAGAAAGAAACTCAATTTTTTAAATGATAAGATTGACCAAAAATATATTAAAAGAATGTATTTCATGGGATAGTTTGTGTGCATATTTTTCATCTACTGAAGAAATACAGAGATTTACTATATGCTGAAGAGATAGGAATGAACAAGAGAGTCATCGCACCTCCCTTGAGAGCTCGGAAGCATACAAAGAAGCAAGCATTTACAGTAAAGCCATTGTAATAAAGGAAGTACAGAGTCTGCTGGGAGCACACAGCGAGGGAATCTAAGGGGTGTCTTAGCTTAGAAGACAGGGAACTCAAGAAATAAAACGAGACTTCTCAGGAGAGAATGAGGCAGAGAAAAAAAGGGCAAGGTGCTTAAAGTGAGGAAATAGCTTTTTACAAAGGCCCAAGGGTCAAATTCTAAATTCTAAAAATTATGAAATTCTGAAAACAAAAAATTCTAGTTCTATAAAGTAAAACATTTTAACATAGTAAAACACTGGATTATAGGGTAAAGATGAAAATAACAAATTGGAGAGATTTGTGAGAACCAGGTTATAGAAGAGCTTTCAGCCAAATTAGGAAATTTGAATTTTAAGCAAAAACAGTAGAAGCATAAGTTCAGTTTCTGAGGTAAATTGCAAAATGATACGATAAGCAGCCCAAGAAGTGTTCAGTGTCTAAACAGCAATATATCCTGATTAAACTATTTACCATAATAATTTTACCTTTTTAATCCATTAAAATAATAACATTGTCATAGAGAGTTCATATAAAACTATTCATTTCAATGGGTATATCCTAGTATCTCATGAAAAGTTTTACCATCTTTGGAGTACATCACTTTTTCTTTTATAATTACTTTTTTACCTAAAGTAAGTTGACTGTTAAAAAGAAAGTGATATTTCAATACTTCAGTTTCAGAAAAGGAAAGTCACCAATTTATTCAATACAATTCTAGTAAGAAAATTTCAAATGGAGCATATTTGAATCTCATTCCATGTGTGGATGATGCAAAACAGTTCTGCTTTGTAGATCACCAAGAGGTCCGTGGTTAGGTTTGTGGTACACATGGCTATTTCCACGTATTTCAATGCTTGCCTTGTATTTTGTCCTGCAGGTGTTTTCACTTGTTATAAACCATTTTTATGTGCAGTTTGAGAGCAAATAGTCATGACCTACTTAAAGTAAAAAAGGATCATTCAAAAAGAAGAATGCACGTTTCAAAGAGTGACTCTCTGTCAACTCTTCTACACTATCAAGTATCCCTTCTTCTTTTGGAGAGTATAAGTCTTCATAATGCTACATTTTATGAACAATCTGCATTTATTTACTTCGAAGTTTATTTTACTTACTTTTATGTTATTTGATTGATTTTTTTAATCTGTTAAAGGGGTTTGGTTATATTAGGTTAAAATGAAATGAACTATGGTTTTCCCATTAAATTCAGAAAAATAAATTTTTAGTTTATAACATGATTTTAATTTAATATTTCGTTTTCAAGAATAACATAATGTCACCAAGCAAGGAGTAGGTGTTCGAGAACAGAACTGAAACCAAACACTTGAGATGTGTCAGTAAATGTAAATAGACTTCTACAAAATAAGAAAGTATGAAACGGTAACCATTAAATCAAGATATCTTGAAAGTCATAAGAAATTATAAGTGGATGCAAAAACTTTGATGGGCTGAGTAATTTCTCAGGAAAATGCAGCTTTGCCAACTGACCCTAATAAAGACAGGAAGCTTTAAAAGATGTGCATCTAAAAAAGTATACATTTTAAAATATGCCCAATCAAAAAGAAGGTAAACTTTAAAATACTATCTCACATGTAAGCACCAATCATAGGTAGTTTCACAGGCAAATTCTACAAAAGATTAAATAACCCTAATGGCAAATACTTTGTTTCGTAGTATAATAAAAGAAGCAAAACCTTCAATAAAGCAAGTTTAACATTGATACCCAAACTTGATAAATATAGAACCAAAAAAAATCTTGTGACTTTCAGTACAAAACTCTTAAATAAAATATTAACAAACAAAATCCAAAACTATATTAAGAAAATAATACATTGAAGTCAAATGAGATTTACTGTAGTGACATAAGAATAATTCAATATTAGGGAATCCATTATGTTAATGTACTATATTGATATAACTAAGAACAAAAGTTACTATCTCTGTCAATACTAAAAAACCCTTGACAAAATTTCAAACTCATTTTTGACATCTGCCTTTTATGGGCTGAATTGTCACCTCCATTTGTATGTTAAAGTCCTAATCCAGGGCTGGGAATATAGCTCAGCAGCATGAGCGTTTTCCTGGCAAGCCTGAGGTCCTGAGTTTGCTTCCTGGTACTGAAAAATAAATACATAAAGTCCTAATCCACAGGAACTCGCAATGTGATGGACAAAGATGTATGAAGAGGAGAAATCTGTGCAGCTAGAGTTCCAGACATCTGAAGAGGATTCCTCTGGAGTCTTCAGCTACACACTGGTAATCACATTCATGTAAGGAAACTTCCTGAGGCCAGAGGCAAAAAACACTAGAAAGGAGTAGACAGAATGGTCTTCGGGGATCACACTGCACTGGGAATAGTTCATGCCAGGGTAGAGAAAACCTTGAAATAAATGGGAAATCTGATAAAATATGAATCTGTAATGACAGAAAGTCAGTGCTTCTCTCTGGATGGAAGGCAGAAAAGAAAGAAATCGATTCCAAAAGGCTTTGAAGAAACTTTGGGAGATAATCTGTTTCTTATACATAGCACATGTCACAGTTAAAATTGTATATTTTTAAATACATATGTGCATTATTATATGTCAATTATAGCTAAACAAACTAATTTTTATAAAGATTTTTAAAATAAGAGAAAAAGAAAAGAAACTACCACCATAGAAAAGTGAAAAGGAACCACTTTTTTAAAAAAAGATGGATAATACATACAAACATGAAAAGATGCATAATTCTACTTATCATTATATGCAAAATAATTATATCATTTTTTAACCATTCAGACTGGTAAAAATTTGGGAACTTTTCAATACATACAATTGATGCAGCTACGGAGAAATACTCTTAAACTTTCTAGGTGGTAGTACAAAACTATAGTGCCCACTGGGGGGGGATTGGCCATGTCTACCCAAACTGCAGATGCATTCATGCTTTGTCCCACCATTTTCACTGCTAGAAGTTTACCCTAAAAACACATCTCTCCCCCAAACCAAAGGTTGCTCAACGTGGCAATTCTGTTTATAGTAAAGTATTAGGAGCAACCAATAAGCCCATGCCTAACAGCCTGGTTGGATAAACTGAACATCCTTACCATAGTGTATTGTGAAGAGTATTAATAAAATTGAATTTTAATAAAAACAAATGAACCTAACAACATAGCAAACTGATAACATGATTACCATAAAATAAAATTAAAGCATATATATATATATATATATATATATATTAATCTGCTTATACCAGTAGTGTGAATTATTCTAGAACAAACGGAATTACAAGATCTGGCTTTTGTAGTGGCTTTAGTATTATAATTAAAATCTTAATTTATATGAAATGCAGAAGAGAGAAAATGAGTGAGAATATTGATATTTTTAGGAACTGAGCTTCTGTCTGTGGAAGAAGAGGAACCTAAACATGGATTAGAAGAATTTAGTGGCATTATTTCAGAGCAGGAGGTGCTACTATAAACTCATATTTTTTTTAAAAAAAGGTATTTCCCAGTTCTCACCATTGAAATACACCCCGGTAGCAGAGAATACATACTGTCAATGTCAAAAACTACACAGTCTAAAGATGGATATGGTGGTGCATGCCTATAATCCCAGCACTCCAGAAGCTGAGGCCAGCCTAGGCTATATAGTAAATTTGAGGCCAGCCTGAAATACAAAGCGAGATCTTGTCTCGAAAGACAAAAAAAAAAAAAATCTGTAGAGTCTGAGATTTTATCCTACATGCTTTAGAAAATAGCCTGCCAGTTTCATTAATCCTGTCAGAACACAAGGGACTCCTTGGTCAGCATCAAAAGACTTTACCATTCATAGAAACTGCAGTTGCCAGAGCACTGAAATTTGTATCCGTTGCCCCACCTCAGTTGTGACAGGGCAATGTAAAAACCACCGGATGACCTCTGTACACCATGGCACAATGGTTGTGTTACAGAAGAGCCCTGAATTTAGGAAATCTACATCGCATAGAATGGGAAGTCTGTCTGACATGTGCCCCAGAGGTAGAGAGATTGTCTTTATTATTATAAGAACAGTAAGCAAGCCTGTCTTTTGCTCTGGAGAAAGGCAATATCTATCTTCAGGGCTTGTTCACCACACAAACACACACACACACATCTTTGGAAAAATAGCCCAGAACGAAGGGCAGTTACTGCCTCACCTAAAAGATGCACGAGATGTCCAAGATGTACATGAGATCCATCCAGAACTGATTCCCAGCACCTAGAATTCTTGATAAATAACTGATTATTAATTTGGGAGAAGGAAAGTTTAAAGTGAGTTTTGGAATATTTTATTGTGTCAGAAAGCTAGGAAACCGTGAGAAAAATGATAGAACCATTCAGAGGGATGCAGGAATCAGAGTAATTAGAGCATCAAAGAGAATAAGTATGGAATTGGTTATAACACATTAAACACAAAAAGAATCCATAAGGCCAGAGTGATCCTTTTACAAGGGGGAAGTTACTTTTACTGAAAACTGTCAGCTAACAAGTGCAGAAGTAATAAAAAAAATGAGAAAATGGGTAGGAATCACAAATGGTTGCCAAAATTCTTGGTTAAAAAGTTGCTGAGGAAAACAGCTTCAAAGCACCACTCCAAAACTTGTTTATTGATTTTAAATGGAAAAACTTTTTATAGTGAAGAAATCTGACAGCTTAAACCAGTGATGAAACTTAACACCGCTAATTAATGTTATGTGCCTCCTCGGGGAACTATGCGGAAGGCAATATCACCTCTGCCTATTCATGACAAAAATTGCTTAACTTCAAAATAGTCCAATGAGGAAACTATAAGACAAATACAAACTGAACCATTGCACAAAACACCTGGCCTGCACACCTCATAAATATGGATACCAAGACCAAAGGAAAAACTGGCCACAGGTTCAAGATGAAAGAGACATAACAAGAATGTTCATAAATAGTGGTTGGTTCCTGGATATTTTCAAGTATTAATTTTTTGAAAATTTGGGAAATTTGAAAATACAGGCCATTTATTGATCCCACTGAATATCAGTGGAGTCAAGACAATGATATCGTGGTTGAGTAAGAAAACATCCCTTTTCTTTAGAAACCCATGCTACAGTATTAGGAAAAAGTCAGCATGGTGTATTACCGCACTGCTTGCCTTCAAACGACCTGAGAGAGTGTGGGTGTGGGAAAATGCTAACTAGTGAGTTTCAGGTGTGGGTTACTTGAGCTTTCATTCTATTATTCTTCTAGCTTTTCTTTAGGTTGCAATTTTTCAAAACATAATGTTAAGAAAATACTAATAAATTATATTTCCTGTCTTTCCGAACTGTAGTTCTCTTACAAACTGTAAATCTCTTACAAACTTCACCTCCTCATCTTTAGCATCACTTTATTTCCTCTTTGGAAACACTTGGTGGTTTCCTTATAATTTCATTGTAGATATTAACCAAACCTATGCATAAAATTCTGCTATGGAAGCACAGTGAATTTGACCCGGGATAGGTAATGCCCTTTATTTTATACCCAGAATCAATACTTTGTTTAAAATCTTGAATTTCTAGATTATGTATATTGAGATACTATTTTAGTTGTCTTCCAGGTCCTTTCCCTGGCTTATAACTAAGATGGAGAAATAGATAGATGATAGATGGATAGATAGATATAAATCTATTTTTTCTTTAAAATTTTTTATTAATATATTGTATGTTTTTTCATGCATATGTATATTTTGATGATAAATATATTCATCATGAGATACTGGTACATACAGTATACATATCACATCATAATCCTTTAAAATTTTGCATGCATATCTCATCACTGAAATTAATATAATAATGTTTACTCCATAGTAATAGAATTTACAAAGTACCTTAGTTACAAGCAATATCTTCAAGTTCATCACCAGCTATCTTTGCCTTTTACCACCTGTCAAATTATCAATCCCATTCAGCTCTTTCTTTGCTTTTAGAGGGTCCTGCTGATTCAATTCTCTTCTCAGAGATATTTTAAGTCTCTAAGATTACCCTTCACCACTTTAAAATGTCTAACCCTCTCATCTTCTTTTTCAATTGTAACACTGATGGGAAATTTTCAGAAGCTGCTCCGTCTGCCAATCTTATGAGTGAGCTTATGGCAACTGAGTAAATGAAAGAGACAATGTAATATGGTTTGTGGGGGTCCAGGAAGGTCAAACTCTTTTGGAGCTAAGAAAAAGACTTCTCTGGACTGTCAGTATTTATGGGGTCCTTAACACATAAGGGGAGTGCAGAAGAGTGGAGGGCACATCTGAGGCAAAAGGCACGGGAAGATGAGTAAGACCTTGAGAAGTTAGAACAAAGACATTCCAAGCAGTAAATCTTTGCTTAATAAGAGCACTGTTTGATCTCAAAGGTTGACAGTTCATTGCTCTGGAACAGAGCGAGAGCCAGAGTCCTCAGTTGTGGTATTATCTTGCCTTCAGAGACTGAATATGAGCTTTCCAACACAGCCAGAGAGCACTGTGGTCAGCAACCTAACCCTTACATTGTCTGGTCCCCAACAGGAAATGTCATGAAAGACTTGTGGACTGTTAAATTCTCTCTATTGTTTCTGTATCCTCCCAAAATAAATATGGGAGCCAGATGTGATAAGCTTTAATAAGTGGTGCCACCTTTCCCCATAGCACTTGCTTAGAATTCTAAAATTTCACTTAGTTTACTAACAGTCAGAATGCTTTCTCCTTATTTTGACATTCTGCCTTATTTTCTTTTCATTTTCCTTGTTTCTTTAATTTTCTGTTACATAAATACATCATTCTTTTCTTTATTACCTCATTGTAACATTAACAGAATAAAAAGCATTTAACAAAAGTACATTGTGTTTGCAGTACATTGTGGTCACTTTCACGTCCCACACTGGTTCTTATAACATTCATATGACTTACCTCACTTCATCTGTGTGATGCTCTCAAAAAGTAGACTGAGGAGTGGTACAGTTCATTGCAAAACATCATTGCAGGGAGTGGCTTATACAGACACAGAGAAGACAAGAGAGTGTTTAAAATGTACCCATTCCTATGTTCTAAGATTTATTTGTAACTTTGAACTCAAGAAGTTAGAGGTATCATCGGTGGTCCTCTATTTCACTTAAGAGATCCCCACCTCCTGAATAAAGAGGTACGTGACAGGCTCCAGAGAGAATAAAGAAGAGTTCTTCCTATCTACCCTAAGAATTTACAATCAGAGAGTACTCAGATCCAAATAAAGCTTTACCTGTCTGCCTATCTATCATCTATCTATATGGCTCATGCCACACACACATTAAATGTTTAAAATGAAAATACCCAGGCATGACATAATTCCAGCACTCATGAGGCTGAGGCAGGAGGATTACCACAAGTTCAAGGGCAGACTGGGCTACATGATGAGTTCTATGTAAGCCTAGACAGTCTCAAAAAAAAAAAGAATGAAAATACCTGAATATAGACTCACTGGCAAGGATACATCAATAGCATATGAAAAGGTGGAGGCTCCAGTGGACGGCAGCAGGAATAGCCTAAGGCAGGACACAGCTTGCTGCATCAACACTGAGTCAACTCCTAAAAACCAAGTAGGATCCCAGCCCTGTGGGAGGCTGAGGATTCATCCACATACCTCCTGTGGTTTGAATGAAATAGGAACCCTGTGATAGGGAATTTTCAAAGCATTTCTGAAGCACTACAGAGTGATATGCGTTTAAGAATATGCAATACATATCTGTTAAATACATGATATACGTGAGAAAACATCAGAAATGCTAAACTGTTATAACTTTACACATCAATGTTTGGAAGAAAATTCAGATATAGAACATTAGCAGAAAGAACACAGTCTTATCAGAATCTAATCTTGAACACAGTTAAGAGTCCACAAGGCATAAAGTATTTCTTTACTGTCAAATTACATAGGCTGGTCTGTACCCAGAGCCCCGTCTGTCTTTCTTACTACTTCCGTCTTCTGCTTGCTCCGTCATGCCCCTTTCAGGTCACCCAGAACTCGGACATTTGTGTGGTTGAGGTCCTTTGTGGTCTACTTTTTGTTCCATTTTCTACCACAGATTAGAGCCTCAAATTCTTCAAAAAGAAGCACCTCCCCAACAAACAACTCTGTCTCGACAATTGCTAATAGCTTCAATTTACTTTTAGGCTAAATGTCCCTTCCTAAAAGATGCAGTAGAAGAAAACAGAGAAGTCTGCTCCGCACATGATAAAACTGAAGAAAGCTGATCTCTCTCTAGGTAAAGTGATAAAGACTAGGTCAAGATATTTACCTGTTTTTAAGAATCTAGACATCCTGTGTATGTATTGTCCTGGGAGTGGGACCCAATTAACCCAAAGGGCAACAATTAAGCAAAGGTGGTCAAAGTCAGTTACTAAGACTGCATTCCATGCTTCTGTTTTCCTCTCGGTGGTGGGAAGCAACTGTAGGGTCTCCTACGTGCTTTACCACTGAGCTACCCACTTACATCCCCAGCCCCCCACTCATGCTTCCAACCACACTGCACACTGTTTCTAAGGCAGAGAGTACAAGATGGTCAGTGTATGGAAGCTGCAAGAGTGAGGCAATGTCAGCATGGACAACTGAAGCCACCAGAAATGCTAGAAAAGAAAAGAGGCTTTGGAAACCACAGAGCACTCACCCTTCATATCTTTGCTCAATAGTAAACCCCACTTGCAACTTCCTTACAAGGGAATCCAGCAACCTCTGTGGATGAGCCCTCCAGCAAGGGAAAGCCTTGTCACACTGGGAGTCTTCCTCTATATTGGATCAGATGCTATAAAACGCTGTCTATGCCCATACCTGCCCCCATCCTGTCCTTGGAGTCAGGCTAGAGGTGACCCTTCCTCACCCTGCTGAGAATGTTGCCTGCTGAGATGCTCAGCTAGGTCCCTCTCCAATACCTGCCCTCCCTGAGGAGTCACCTTGCTATGGGCACACCTCTTTTCTGGATAAGAAGACCTGTCTCTATTGCCTCTGCAAGACTATACCGTCTGAAGTCCATGAGACTGGCTCAGGCGTTTGAGACTACATTGTGGTTCCTCTCCTCCCTCAGTCAGTGCGATTTTACTTCCCAGAGCACTTCCAGTAAACTTCCTACATGGAAATCTCCCTCTTAGAGTCAACTTCTCAAGGAGCCCAACTTGCAGTACATATTATGTTTACATCTACCTTTGCATAAAGGTTACTTGTCTTAATTCAAACCTCAGATGCTACGTTGATTAAGAAAATCTCTGTTCTGCTCAGTGGTCTTTCTGACCTTTGAAGGAGTTGTTATGTATTTTGGGGAAGAAGGAAGAGGAATCAGATGGCACACAGCACTAAAGTCAGGAAAGTGTTGTGTCTTGGAAACCATGCCCGCATCACAACTGCCAACTTCGGCTGGAGACATTCCCACCCACAGGGCCAGCTGGCGGGCGATTGTTCCACAGACAGTTTGCTATCGCCAGCCCTGAAAACACACTGTATTAGTTTTCTATTGCTCCATTTAAGAATGTCACAAGTTTGGCAGTCTTAAGCAATACCCATTTACTAGTTCTGAAATCTAGTGGGTCTCAACCAGGTTCTCTCCTTAGAGAGTCACAGGGCAAAATCAGGGTTTCAGTGAGATTAAACTCCTTCTGCAGGGTCTGTGGATGGTCCTCTGCCAAGCTTATTTAGTTCCTTGTGTTTTGAGTGGTGAATTCCCCATTTATTTGGTGGCAGTCGGTGGGGCCAAGCTTGGCTTCTAGTGCTACCCACATACCCTCAAGAACACCAGGCAGACTGTAGGGCAGTGTTAAGGAAACCCTGAAAACAGAACAATTAAGCAAAAGTCTACAGATTAAGAGATGTGACCTGCATTATTCAGCCTCACCCACTTAGCAGTCAAGATTTCAGAAACTGACCTCCCCCCAAAAACTGTATTTTTAACCTCTTACTGTTTACACTGAGTCAATAATTTACATACTCAGTGTTTTCTCACATGTAAAAGTACCATTTTTCAGCTTCTTCATTTATTCTCTCTTTGCTATTCCCTCATTATTCTGTCTGCCTGGCACTTGGTTTAAGGCCAGAGCAGGAAGTCACATATGGATCATTTTTCCATGACGGAAAAAATAGCCAAATAACCTTCATTTTCCTCCCTCCCGTTCCCATTTTCTGGACCATAGGCACAAAAGAGTCCACGGAATGGGAGGACATTATTCATTTGATATTTGTAGTGAACTTGTATAATTCCTCAAAAAACAAAGAATCCATGAGAATATCTCACGGCCTAGGGCAGGCGGCTGTCTCCTGAGGTCAAAGGCGGGCGTTTTACAGCAAATAGGTAAGACGATAAGGGCCCGCCGCAGGTAGGTCAGCTGCCACCTTTTATTCATCCTTGTATTTCTAAGGTGTAGAACTCAGCCTGGCACGGAACAGGTAATCTATACGTGTTCACTTGGATAGCACAGCTGAAGGGCTTCCTCGGGGAGGTTTTAAACTCCCACCAAACCCAAACATCCAGTTCGCTTCTCTTTCCCGCTCATTTTCCAGTTTTCCGTGGTGCAGTCAGCCTCAGAGTTCACTTAGACGCTCCTCCACGCCTCTGTTGATCGTAGCCCTGCAAACTTTAGGTGGCAGCTTCCTCCGCTGGGGGCGGCGCCTGGACACCGGTGTCCAGCGCCAGGCGGCCTCGGTGTCCCGGACGCAGGGTGAAGAGCCACCTCCCGCGCTAGGCGGCGAGAGAGCGCAGCGCTGACGGCTCGCGCGGGCGCGCGGGACCTGGCCGCATCGGTAGGCAAGTGGGAGCGGTGGGGGGACCCAGCCGTAGGAGCGCAGCACCCTGGACTTGGCGAGCCCCAGCTGGGCTTCCCCTGCTTTACGGTCCAGGGACTCCAAGGTCCCGGCGCGCTAGGAGGACCGAGGCCGCTGGCATCGCCGCCTTCACGCCTAGGATTTTGCGCGTCGGCGGTCTCACGGGCGTTCTTCCCCTCCGATCCGCGGCGACGCCCGGAACTGGGCTGGACAGTGGCGAGGTGAGACCTCGCGGCCCGCTCGCCCGCCCTCCGTTACCTGCTGAGCGCCCTCGAGCGATTCTGGAGGGGGCATGTTTCAGGTGGGCAGGGCCAGCATCCCCAAGCCTGCGCCCCGGAACCTGGAGGACCTGGACTCGGTGCAGCGCGTCCTGTTACACAGGTCAGTGCGGGCCGGGGGCTCGGGGCAGGATCGCCCTCCGTGTCCTCGGATTCCGGAGAGGGCAGGGACAGCTTCTCTTGCACAAGCTTCTGATTTGGGGTTCTCGGTGCAGCGTTCGCTGCGGGAAGGGGCACTGTCCTCCTCCCACCCCGCTCCCGCTGCGGAGACGCCAGCCCCGCGTGGGTGGGATCACCCATCTCCTCCAAAAACTCTACTTGACAAAGGGACAGAACGCCTAAACAAAGCTGTCTTTGCAACACCTCTAGCTTTCCTTCAGGGAAAACAGCTGAGTATTTTGTTTAGAATTTGGCTGTGAATGGAATTCGAAGGAGCCTCTTTTTTAAGTCTTCTGATTCTACCCCACCCCCTTCCACACGCGCGAGTGCAGGAGCTTCCGAACGCTACACAAAAGAAATTTAAGCGGTTCCCTAAGAAGGATCAGGACCCAACTTTCCGTAAGGTGTGAGTGTCTGCATTAACTGCTAGTACCTTTGTGCAACCTCATCCCTTATGCAAAATAGACTAACAAATGTTGAACCCCACGGTAAGGAGGATGAGTTTATAGAAGAATTAAGAATCCACTTGGAAACAAAATCTCCTTTCATTTTAAGAGTGAATGGATGGAATGCCAGGCAGTTAATGCTGCTTTGACTTTGGAAAGGCCTGGCCTTCATATGCTATGACGTAGAAAAAAGAAAGAAAGAAAAAAAATACTCGTTAGAAATACTGTGCATCAACAGTTTCTTTTGAATACATTTGTGGTAAGAAAGAGTAAGTGGTGATTAGTAAGTCTCTTTCAGGGGAGGTTTACGTGAGTTCTCTCATTGGTAAACATTTCAAGTGACCCTTTTAAGACTTTGTACAAAACCATATGAGCTGTAGAAATTCTGTACCATTAGAAGTGTGAATAAAATGAAAGACATTGTACAAGGCAGAAATTGAGTTTCTTCTGCTTAAGAGCTGTCTTGTGAAACTTGCTATTTTCTGCAGTTGGTTTTCTCCAGCCCACTCACGAACCCCTCAAGAGCTACTGCCATATAAAACAAAATATTATCAAATGAGCAGCTAAGAGAGTATTCTGTTAAATTCCGAAGGACAATTCCTCTTACATTTGATAAAATTACAATCCAAAAATAACCCCAAGGAGCATTAGCTAGAAACTCGTTCACAGCATGACTTTGGCAAAGCTGGAAGGGGAGTTTGTTTTAAATGCCTAAGACTTTGCTGTTACAGAATTCCTTTGTACTTTTCATGTTTTACATGTCAAGGGCCAAAAAATTCCAAACTAATTAACACTACAGTGTTTCAGATCCAAAGCCCAAACCTGTCTGAATGAAAAGAGAGAATGTTTAAACCCTAGTCATCAAAACTGAGACGATTATTTCAGAAGTAGTAGAGTATTTCTGGAGTAAACCTGCTCAGTATTAGAATGAAAAGCTCCTTCATCTGAATTACAAATAACTGCTCCCACATGCTTTAGGAAACAGAGGAATCTGAAACTATAAATGTGTGTGTCAGTATCATGGCTGATGGTAATTTATTTTTAACAGAATATGAAAATCTTTTGCTTCTATAATGATTTTTATTAATGATTAGTACTTTCAAACACACGTTAAAAATCAGAGACATGTAGAAGCTTCCCTTTCCTATGATAAAACTATATTTTCACACACATATTTAATCAAATGTTTCATGTTGACTGACATCTATAGATTTATTTAGATGTAATGTAAAAGAAACTAGAGAAATCAGATAATCTTTAAATCATACACATCTCCTTACCATAGTCTTTATGAACTAGACTGGTGCATAGCTTATGTTTTAAAAATTAGTTTTACAAAATTTTAGTATTTGTCTTCTATTCTAAACTGTCCAAAAGTGGCTGCCCATTGCATTAAACACACCAGTGGCCTTAAGTATAGAATTCAGAGACAAGAGAAAATAGTGGGCTGACTATTTTATTTTTACACTTTATTTCAAAGGATAAGTCTCTTCAGTGTTTACTTTTTAAAAATTACTTGCATTTTTCCATTACAAATATGATTTGCACAGTATAAAGCATTAAATTGCTATGCTTTTGAAAAAGGTCCTATGGCCAAACCAAAATTGATGCAAAACTGCAAACTTTTCTCTGCATGAGGTATTAACTTCAAAATGTCAATGCTAAAATGAGACTTGCTCAGAAAAAAAAAATTCAGCTATTCTGCTTTTTGGGAAAAAAAAGTTCATGTTGTCTGAGTCAGGGGAAAGCTTCAGTATTACACTTCTCAGTTACTTTTCCTTAAGTAAATTAACTTTTTGTGTCATCTTGATTATAATAAGTATGCAAATAATCATGTTAGCACTCAGTATTTTGGACAGATGTTTTCAAAAATATTTATCCACAAGGCTATTACAATTTAACTTTTACCTTAGAGTCTTGTTTCTCTTGTATATAGTTAAGTGGCTTGACAAAACTTTTTAAAAAGTCTTTACTTTCTTAATTTTTCTGTAACGTAAGAGGGAGAGATAATACCCACCTCATAGGATGGTAGTACGGATTTCTGATTATACTGAAATGCTACATAAAAATAAATTTTTGCCAAAGGGATTATGTTAACCACGGTTCTAGAAAGCTAAACTAGAACATAAAAGGACAGCTATTGTTAAAGGTGACAAGACTCAGCGAAGTGACTGCCCCAAGCCTAATTGCTAATCAGTAGTGTTGGGCCAGGCTCAAGTACTTATTTTTTTTTTCTTACACTTAAGGCAGCACACACTAGAGCTCAGAAACCCCCTCGCAATTACTTAATGACTAAAATTTCATGCTCTTCCCAACAGAAAAATAAGCATATTCAAAACATCTCAAATATCTAGAATTTGCAAAGGTGAAGATATGCCTCGTTAAATAATATTCCTGCTATAAAAGAGTATGAAGTATCCTTTTAAACTCTAGTAGCAAAAACTAAAATAATAATAAAAAGCTTTTAAAAATATGGCATAGGGTCTGGGGATATATCTTAGGGGCCCAAGCGCTTGCCTGGCAAACACAAAGTCTGAGTTCATTTCCTGGTACCAAAAAAAAAAAAAGTATATATATATATATATATATATATATGTATATGTATATATACACACACACACACACACATTTATAGAGAGAGAGAGATAGCATAACGCATACACTGATGTGTTTTTTAAAGTATAGGGCATTAGAATTCAAAAGTTACCTTATTTGAATTTTAGCAGCCCTATGGAGTGGAAGAGACTGTTTTTGCTGCCTTCAAGTGAGGAGACTTACTTGTCTGTCGCTTGGTCATTAGTCCCAGACCGGAGCTCAGACCCTTCGGTGGGATGCACGGTGCTGAGGGCCTGCCAAGCATGGGGACGGCCATACTCCTGCTTGTAAGGAGCCTCCTTTCCTTCTGGCTGCAAATTACTAGCGTACAGCAGTAAAACAAAATATCAGTTGTTTTTATAACTTATAAATGAGGATATAAAGTGAAGTGAAGTGAATGAATTGGATCTGGGGGTAAGTCAGTGAATTGGGCTTGGGGCTTGAGTTTTGTCTCCCATAATTACTTTTATGCCTACCTCGGGATCCTTACCTGTATTCCATTATTATTCAAATATAGGGTACACGATCTTACCATAGTTAAGTTCCATCGCTTTTAGCAAGTAACTTATACAGGGAAATAATTTAGGTAATAATTTAATTCCATAAATTTGGCATTGCTGAAATATTTTTATCTTAAATTTGAAAAGTTCCAATTACCAAGTCTGAATTTTAAAAGGACATTTTACTGATCTAACAAGTTACTTATTTGTAATTTAAAAAATAATTGTGGTTGTTAATATTACTGCATAGTTCTTGAAGTATTTGTACTTACAGTCCAGGTACTATTAATTACTTGCTAAAAAAATCCTAATAAATGAATTTCTACCCTATCGTTTCAAGTTCTTAATGAGGATGACCTCCTGTGGTCTTGTTTTCACTTAGGGCTCATTGCTAGCTACTCTTCCTGTTAGAGAAAGAGCTCTTGAACCTGCTAAAGAAACTAAATATTTAATCATGTTCTTATCTGGTGTATTTTATGTCAGAATTGTATTATTTGCCTAATTGAGATGTTAATCTGTGGAAATAAGGACCTCATGTCTCGTATGTCTTCAACTCAGCATATCTGAGCCTTAGACAATGGCTGGTCATTTGCGTAGTTCATGATAGAAAATACTAGTCTAAATCTTTTCAATCTTGTTGTAACTGCTAATTATGAAACAGATAGAAAAGGGAGTGTTTTTTATATAGGCTTGGAAAATGTCATTCTATTCTTTTCCCTTTTTTATCCTCTCCTATACATCTAAGGCATTATATGTTAATAAGGTTAGTACAGGTAATGATATATAAAATTGGAAATATTATTAGCTAATACTACACCCTAGATTTAAGGATATCAAAATGATTGCTATGATTTTATTCTTTTATAAATGACCAAGCAAGGTAGCAACTTTCTGTTGTTGTCTTCTGGCCATTAAACTAACACATGGATGTTAGTCAACCAGTGAAGCTGAGATAACCCAGGGATGTATCTAGTGAAAGAACATTTCTTAGTAGATATATTTGCATGTGGCTTTTTTTCCTTACCAGTTTGATCTTGTGAAACATGAAAGATTAAAAATAAACAAATAAATAAAGAGCTGAGTTTGGCAGTCTCTGCCTGCAATCTCATCACTTTGGGAGGCTGAGACAGGAGGATCACAACTACAAGCTCAGCCTGGGCAATTTAGCAACTGACTGATAGCCTGTCTCAAAATAAAAAATAAAAGGAGGGCTGGGGATGTAACTTTGTGAAGGCCCTGGGTTTTATTCCCAGTACCACAAAAACAGTAATCCCTGATCACTGGCAGATTGCCATTTGGTGGCAAAGACATTTATTCCTAATTTCAGTTCAAGGCACACTGACATTAGTTACACCAAAACCTTATGGGCTGTATCATAGAGGGAAGGTAAAAAGGAATTCTTATGCAGGCAGGAGAGATGTCTGGGAAGGCTTTTTGAAAGGTGCTGTTTGAATAGGGTCTTGAAGGAAAATGTAGTACTATATTTCAAAGAGTGAATTTTGGAGCGGTATCAGTCCTCTCTGTGAGAACTAAGTGAGCAAAAAATATAAAATACATTTTGCTGATACTTTATATACTAAGTATTGCACATGTATTAACTCAATGGGTTGCAAATATTCCTGTAAAATAAGTACCATTATCTGAGTTTATAGGTAAGAAAAGTGAAACTGAAATTGAATTGCTCTAGGTGATACAGTCGATGGATTCTGGAGCAGGGAGAGGTCTGTCTGCCAGGCTCAAATTCACAACTGGGAGTGGTTCCAGTCTCCTAAAGAAGTGACCTGTGAGCCTGTGCTTAGGAAACAGAGAACTATACATTGAAATATGATATACACATGCACCAATAGATATGAGAAAACATGGGGGCAGCATTTTCCAAGTTTGCAGAATCAATGGGGACACTTATTTAAAACAGAAATTCCAGTGCTCGCTGCAAATTCTGACCCTGTTCATGTGGGGCAGCCCCTCAAAAGCTGCAGGTTTAACAAGAGGCACATGACTCTTTTCATGAGGCAAGTTGGTTACACTTGATTACCTTGATTAAGACAGAGTGGGGAAATAAAGCATCTAACTTCTACTTGCTGTTCATTCATTTGTAGTATTGGTAAAAACCGTTTTAAAAAAGTACTGTATATAGGATTTTGACTTAATTCTCTGCTCAATGGGGTGCCATTGGAGGTTTATGTGTACCATGTAAAATTATTAGATACTCAGAGAAAAAGTAGAATATTTTTTGTGGGAAGAAAGATGTGATATTTTGCTAAAACTTAAAATGTGAGGGTTTTTTCTCCCAGTAAATTGCTTTAAAAATGGTGAAAGACTTATTAGAGAGATGCCTACAGAGAGAACAACAAACTAGAAGAGTTTGTATTGATGAGTACAGGGGTTTGGGGAAGCCAGAGGAAGGTAATGGGCATGAAATAATCAAAACCTGATATGCACATGAGCCAGTGTACCATCATAACCTAATTATTCTATACTAATGTGCACCAAGTAAAAAAAGAGGTGCTCAACGCATTTTTTTATTTTGGAATGGAATCCTAGCTATGTTTTAATGTTTGAGATTGCAGTGAGATGGCCAGGGATATAGCTCGGTGGCACAGCACCTGCCTGGCAAGCATGAGGTCGTGAGTTTGATTCCTGCTACCTAAGAAAAAAAAGAATGGTGAAAAAGAGATTGTGGTGAAAATAAGTATTTATGTTTTACCAGAAACATAAAGTAACTACTACAGTGGCTCTAATTTTAAAGGTAATTGTTTTTCTGATTTTAAAAATAATATACTTTGTGTACAGTCACAATGCTGATGGAAATATTTGTTCCCTTTCTTCCCAGCTCTGCTCTCTTCAAACTCCCAGCCCATTGCTTCCGTCTTTGCTTTCGGCTTGCCTTCTTACCAGAGAAAGTAAACTATCTCTCGTAGACTGCTTCTGCTTTCTGCCTGAAACCAGCCAGCTCCACACTGCACCGCCCTTTGGCCCTTCCCTCCAGTCTTAGGGAAGGGGTAGGGGGGGCCTCATCTCCTCGCCAGGGATCTCCTTTTACCCATTATCCCGTCACAAACTAATCTCCTGCTCTCCAACTTGAATAATATGTGGAACTCTCCCAAGGAGGAAACAAAATTTGTGTATTTTCAGGCATGATTTAAAACTTTTTATTATAATTTGAAATAAACGAGGTATACATTATGCTTTGTAGTTCTAGTATAAGATTTAAAAAACAAAGTAGTAAAACTTGATTTTTGTAAATCAATACAAATAAAGTAATGAAATTTAATAGTTGATATACAACTATAAAAGAGCATATTTAGAAATGAATACAACTAAAACATAAAACCTAGGAAATTCATGTGCACATAATTTAAGGTGAAAAATGAAGCTAAACTATAGTCTAAAAGTGTAAAGGTTTGACTGCCACTGTTCAGCTCCTTTGAGTTCTACATGTAAATAACACCACGGGTCACGTGATGACTAATCTTCTGCTTCTCTTCTCTGTTGGGAACACCTCATAATGACAAGACAAAATAAGGTTTCCTCTAAAAGTTTGTGGATACTCAAGGGCTAGCTTGGGTTTCCCTGGGTATCCATTAGAAGGACAACCTTCCCCCTACTCCTGACCCATCCAGGAGCAAGAAACACACTTCCTTTCCCTACCGTCTTCCCCTACTGTCTCAGCCCCCCAAATGTCTCCCACAAAGCCGAACAAGCCCAGGGGAGATACTACCATCAGCTGGCAACCCAGACCAGAGGCGCCCACGCACGGAAGGATGCTACCGCTCAGCCTCCAGCACCTGCAGGGCAACCTGGAGTGCTGCAGGAGCAACATGGAAGGCAGAGGCAGGAGCCTGCTCAAGCACCACAAGAGGCTGAGGCAGGAGGATTGCCCGAGTTCAAGGCCAGCTGGGGCTACATAATGAGTTCAAGCCCAGCCTGAGCTACACAGCCAGACCCTGTATAACTGCCCCCCCGCAAAAGGGGAGTGGATTTCACTTAGTCCTATTTTAGCTTGTTTTCACCTTTCTAACTCTTACAAATCTTATAATTTTTATTTATATCCCTTATTTTCTTAAAATAGATCCCCAATAATTGAACTACACTAGTTTCCATTTCCTCCTTATCTGCAGGGGATATGCTCCAAGAACCCCAGTAGATGTTATACTGGTCAAGTATCCCTTACTCAAAATGCTTGGCTGCACAAGTATTTTGAATTTTGAATTTTTAAAGTTTGAAATATCTGCACATGCATAATGAAATTTCTTGGGGATGGGACTCATTTAAACATAAAATTCATTTAAATTCTATTACACATTTACACATAGCCTCAATATAACTGTATACAATATCTTTAGTTCACCTACAGTTTACAGTAAGAAATTAACAACATTGAAATAGAAAAATTATAACTATATTGTAAAAATATTGTATGAATGTGTTTTCTGTAAGATTATTGTAGTGTAGTTATTCTTGTGATGATGGTGTGACACAATGCCTGTATGACTGTGACGTTGTGAATATATATATTTGGTTTTCACCCATGGCTCTTGGAGTGTAACTACCTTCCTAAAGCAGGTTTTAGAAACTCTAATCATTCCTAAACTTTCTCTCATGGATGTAGCTAAAAAGGATGTGTCATATGACCTTCTTACCTTTGTCTGGTAGGTCATGTGACACTCCTCATTCCCAAAGAAGTTCTGACCCATCCCCAAGAGAAAGAAATGCTATATGGACAAGTGTGAGTCTTTCGAGTTTCTCTACCTCGTTTATTAGCAATCGTGCCTGTATAATTGATTCCATAAAACTCCAAAAGGCCAGGGTTTGGAGCATTTCTCCACAGCCGACTGCAGGGAGGTCTCCAGGGGAGGGCACGCTCAGAGAGGTCATGGAAGCTCTGCATTCCTCCTATTTGTCACCTTATCCATCTCTTCCTCTATATCCTTTGTAACACACTGTCTAGTAAATCAATAGATGTAGTTCCATAAGTTCTGTCAGCTGTTCAAGCAAATTAATCAAATCCTAGGAGGAGATAGGGACAAACCCAATTTATAGCTGGCAGATCAGAAACTCAGGTCAAATTAACGTGGAAGGCCAGGGATACAGCTCAGCAGCACAAGCACCTGCCTGGCAAGCACAAAGTGCTGAGTTTCATTCCTACTACCAACCCCCCTTAAAAAAAGTGGAGCTTGCAACTGCCCTCTAAAATTGAAGAGGCAATCTTAAAAGATTTTGTCCTCCACATGTGAGATGTGACACTGTCTACATGGAGATATTGGCAGAATTTAGTTGGATTAAAGGATACCCAGTTGATGTTGCTGCTGAAGCATTGCTTGCTGGAAGGCTGGCAAGGAGAAATCTCTACATGTTTCAAGGTTACAGAAGGCTTCTGCATTGACTGTGGTATAAAAGTAGAGTCTAGAAAATAACATGAAGTGAAGTGACTTGCCTTCAGCCTTATGACCTAACGTTAACCTACTATTGACCTTACTAACACAAGCACTGTGGTACCAATACCATGACAGAATCTCATTACCCAGTTAGCTACTAAATTACTTATGGCATATTATACATAGCATCCATACTCTGGCCAAAGAGAAGATTCATAGTCCTGGCCAGGTGGGACATGACTGAGAGCTCATCATGCTCTCAGAATGGTGCACAATTTAAAACTTAAAGTATTGTTTTCATGCAGAATTTTTCATTTAATACTTTTTTACTTTGGTTGACCCCGGTAACTGAAATCATGGAAAGCAAAACCAGGCAAAATGGTTACTAGACTGTATTGGATCCTGAGGAGAAAAGGTAATGTAGTGTAACGGCTAAGGTTCATTTCTTGGTTGACTTTATTGCCTGCCAGGCATGGAACCATTAACAAGATTTGTTGCTAAGACTCAGTTCCCTTACTATAATATAGAGAAAATATTTATTTCATTTTATGTAATACAGTACTTAACATGGTACTGTATATGAATAGAGAAGGCACTTAATTTTCAAATGAATCATACCTTATTTTGTACTTTAAAATAGTTGGTGTGGGTAGTCACAAACGAGCATAAAATTGCCTGTTTACATTCACAAATTAAGTGACAACAGGTCATCAGACTATAAATTGTTAGAAAATACAAATGAAGTTGATTTCACAATACTGTATTGCTATCCATTTCAAGCGCTAAGTATCTAATTGGGAGACCTCTAAAAATGTAACTGAAGGCCAGATAAGGCCTGCGCCGAAGCTCTGCCCATGGAAACTTTCCAGGGAAAAGAGCTCGGCCTCAGGACACCATTAGAGCGGCTGTGCCCACAAGACTATCCTGCAGAAAGGGAGCCTAGCTTAGCGGCGCCACTGGAGCAGCCTTTTGTCGACCTCTTGCCCGGTGAGGCCCACACCAAAGCTCTGCCCGGCGAAGCTTTCCAGGGGAAAGAGCCTGGCCTCAGGACAACATTAAAGCAGCTGTGGCTGTGAGACTTTCCCGCAGGGAGGGAGCCTAGCATGGTGGTGCCATTGGAACAGACTTTGCAGTGGACCTCTTGCCAGTTAAGGCCCACACCAGTGCTCTGCCTGGCGAGACAACATTACCCTGCCATCACAGGTGTGCTCTGAGCTTGGCACCCCAGCAATTGTCTGGGGTTCCTGGGCCCAGTGATTCATGGTCTGCTATCACCTAGGGATAAGTTTGATATCCAGGTAAACTAGGATCACTAGAGTCTTCTGTGAGCTGCCTGGCTAGTCTGTAGCTCAACACATTTCATCTGATACAAAATGACAAGACAGAGGAGCAAAATGCAGTCTCAGAACTCAACCCCATCCAGAACAAGTCCAGGAAACAATGATATAGGAGAATTAGAAGCCATATACCTGAAATTTCTGAAATGATGTCATCTGAAGTAAAGAAACAATGCCATTAGGCCATAAAAGAGATTGAAGCAGAAATATTCTCCAGGCAAAAAGTGAAGTGAAAATAATAATGGAAGAAATGCTCCACACATACAAAGAAGAAACAGATAAAAACACAGAAGAACATAGGAAACAAATGGAAACGTGACATGAGCAATTTAAGAATGAATTAGAACACATGAAACAGACTCAAAGAGATTGCCAGGAAATGAAAACTTCCACTGAAAGCTTGCAAAACCGCTTGAATAAAGCCAAAGATAGAATTTCAGATCTTGAAGACAGCATGGCAGCTAGCAACTGTGAAAGGAAGGATCTCTTAAACTCATCAAGGATCCAGGAAAAATCAATCAAACAGCTGCAAGATAAGGCAAAAAGAAACAAAATCCAAGTAATAGAAGTCAGTGAAACAGCAGGAGGCAACACAAATGATATAAAAAGAATATTTGGAGAAATAATAGCAGAAAATTTCCCAAGCACAATAAAAGATACTGAAGTGCAGGTAAATGAGGCATATAGAACTCCAAAGAGCCATAACCCAAATAAAACCATACTCAGACATATAATAGTCAAGATCCCAGACATCCAGCAAAAGAACACAATATTAAAAGCTGCTAGAGAAAAGAAACAGATCACCTATAAAGGAAAGCCCATCAGAATCGCAGCAGACTTCCCAACAGAAACCATGAAATCAAGAAGAGCTTGGAGTGCGGTATTACAGATTCTGAGACAAAACAGCTTCCAACTCAGACTGATGTATCCTGCAAAACTATCCTTCAAATTCAATGGAGAAATAAAATATTTCCACAACAAAGAACAACTGAAGAACTTCATGAGTGCCAAACCAACAACATTACAAAAAGTGCTAAAAGATATTCTAGACAGAGAAAAAAGAGACCACAACGTCAAGAACAACAATAGAAAGGAACCCTCAAGCAGAGCAAGCAAGAACCCTCAATTGCTACAGATAGTAAAAGTAGGAAAGCAACAACAAGTAAATAGCATGACAAGAATAACCCAACATACAACAGTTATAACCATTAATGTAAATGACCTCAATTCACCAATCAAAAGAAACAGATTGGCAGAATGGATTAAGAAACAAAATCCCACAATATGCTATATACAGGAAACACATTTTACTCAAAAGGAAATCCACAGACTGAAAATTAAAGGATGGAAAACAATTCTCCAAGTAACAGCTTCCCAGAAAAAAGCAGGGGTAGCTATTATGTTTGCAGAGAATGCAAACTTCAACCAAAAACAATCAAAAGAGATAAGGCCACTACATACTAGTTAAGGGAAAGCTGCAAAAGGAAGAGATAACAATCCTAAACATTTATGCACCAAACACTGGAGCACCCAACTTTATAAGTCAAATCTTAACAGACATGAAAAACCAAATAATTAATAACACTATTGTAATAGGGGACGTAAACACCCCTTTGACACAAAGAGACAGGTCAACTGGACAAAAACTCAGCAAAGAAATAACAAAAGTTATTCGAACCAAAGGTGCAAACAAATGGACTTGGTAGATGTATGCTGAGTGTTCTATCCCACAACATCAGAATACACATTCTTCTCAGCTGCACATGGGTCTTTCTCTAAAATAGACCACATTCTATCCATAGAGCATACCTACCTAAATGCAAAAGTATTGAAATTATCCCATGCATGTTATCTGACCACAGTGCAATGAAATTGGAACTTAATGACAAAGGGAACTCCAAAAACCCCATAAACACTTGGAAATCAGACAACAACCTCCTGAATAACCAATGGGTCACAGAAGAAATTAAAGAAGAAATAAACAATACCTACAAGCAAATGAAAATGCAAATACAAACTACTGGAATCTGTGGGATGCAATGAAAGTAGTCCTCAAAAGAAAATTTATAGTGATGAACTCACATATAAAGAGAATAAAAAGAGAGCAAATAAATAGCCTAATGCTACACCTCAAACTTTTAGAAAAAGAAGAACAAGCCAAACAAAAAGCCCAAAGAAGGCAGGAGATTATAAAATGCAGTGCAGGAATTAATGCAATTGAGATGAAGAAAACACTACAAAAAATAAGTGAATCAAAGAGTTGGTTCTTTGAAAGAATAAATAAAATTGATAAACCCCAAGCTAACCTTATCAAAAACAGGAAGAACTCAAATTCATGCAATAAGGAATGAAAAGGATGAAATCACTGCAGACCCCACAGAAATTCAAAAGATCTTTAATACCTACTTTGAAAATCTTTACTCCCATAGGATAGAAAACTCAGAAGAAATGGACAGATTCCTAGAAATGTACAAATTACCAAAATTGAATCAGGAATTACCCACTATCAATTAATGAGATTGAGAATGTCATTAAAAACTTACTGACAAAGAAAAGCCCAGGCCCTGATGTAATCACAGCAGAATTCTATAAAACATTCAGTGAAGATTTAATGCCAAAACTCTTCAAACTCTTCAATGAAATTGAAAAGAAAGCAATTCTCCCTAACTCATTTCTGGAGGCAAGTATTATCCTTATACCAAAACCAGAGAAGGACCCAACCAAGAAAGAGAACTACAGGCCAATCTCCCTAATGAACATAGATACAAAGATACTCAATAAAATACTAGCAAATAGAATATAGCAAATCATAAGGAAAATTATACACCATGACCAGGTTGGATTCATTCCAGGAATGTAGGGGTGGTTCAATATTTGCAAATCAATTAATGTAATACATCATATCAATAGAGCCAAAGAAAAAACCACATGATCATCTCAATAGATGCAGAAAAAGCTTTCAATAAAGTCCAACATGCATTCATGTTAAAAACCCTAGAAAAAATAGGACTACATGGCCTTTACCTCAATCTGATCAAAGCCATCTGTGACAAACCAACAGCCAACATCATACTAAATGGACAAAAACTGAAAGCTTTCACTTTAAAGTCAGGAACAAGACAAGGATGTCCACTGGCACCACTCCTATTCAACTTAGTTCTGGAAGCATTAGCCAGAACAATTAGACAAGAGAGAGAAATAAAAGGAATACGGATAGGAAAGGAAGAAGTTAAAGTATCACTATTTGCAGATGACATGATATTTTACATGGAAGACTCCAAAAACTCCACAAGAAGACTCCTTCAATTAATTGACAAATTCAGCAGAGTAGTTGGATACAAAGTCAATACCCCAAAATCAATAGCATTCCTATACACAAGCAACAAACAGACTGAGAGAGAGATTAAGGAAACCATACCTTTTCAAATAGCATCCAAGAAATTGAAATACTTAGGAATCAATCTAACCAAGGATGTAAAAGATTTATTCAATGAAAACTACAGTATTCTGAAAAAAGAGATGGATGAGGATTTCAATAAATGAAAAAACATTCCCTGCTCATGGTTAGGAAGAACCAACATTGTGAAAATGGCCATATTACCAAAATTGTTATACAGATTTAATGCAATTCCTATTAAACTACTATTAGCATACATCACAGATCTAGAGAAACATGCCTTAAATTCATCTGGAACCAGAAGAGACCCAGAATAGCAATAGCAATCCTGGGCAACAAGGACGAGTCAGGTGGAATCACAATCCCTGACCTGAAATTATATTACAAAGCTACTGCAATAAAATCAACCTGGTACTGGCTAAAAAAACAGACCTGAGGATCAATGGAACAGACTGGAAGATGCAGCCACAACTACAAACACACTCAGACACCTAATATTTGACAAAAGGACCAAACAAACTCACTGGAAAAAAAATAGCCTCTTTAATAAACGGTACTGGAAAAATTGGCTTGCCTCTTGCTGGACACTGAAAATAGACCCAAGTCTATCACTATGCACCAAACTCAAGTCAAAATGGATCACAGATCTCAATATTAAAACAGAAACTCTAAATCTATTGGAAGCAAAAGTAGGTAAAAATCTTGAATACATAGGAGTAGGCAGAGAGTTCATGAACAAAAATCAAACTGCAAGGGAAATACTTCAAAGAATCAATAAATGAAACCTCATCTTACTGAGAAGTTTTTGCACATCTAAAGAAATCGCCAGCAAAGTGAAAAGAAAACCCACAAATTGGGAAAAAAATACTAGCTGGCTGTCCCTCAGAGAAAGACCTTCTATCTAGAACATACAAAGAATTAAAAAACATGAACCTGTCCACATTCAAAGACCCAATCCAGAAATGGGCATCAGAGATGAATGCACACTTCTCAGATTAAGAAATACAAATGGCAAATAAATATATGAGAAAATGTTCTACATCTTTAGTCATTTGAGAAATGCAAATAAAAACAATATTAAGATTTCATGTCACCCCAGTAAGATTGGCCAGCATTAAGAAATCATCCAATAACAAATGCTGGTGAGGCTGTGGAGAAATACAAATTCTTCTGCACTGTTGGTGGGAATGCAGACTGGTGAAACCACTGTGGAGATCTGTTTGGAGATTCCTTAGCAAACTAGGTCTAGAGGTCCCATTCAACCCAGCTATTCCCTTTCTGGGTATTTTCCCAGATCTGAAAGCATCATTTTACCATGATATATGTGCACCCATGTTTATAGCAGTGCAATTTGTAATAGCTAAATTGTGGAAGGAACCTAAACGTCCATCCACAGAGGACTGGTTAAAAAAACTGTGGCATTTTTATATAATGGAATATTACTCAGGTATAAAGACAAATTTGAGGCTTTTATAGGCAAATGGTCACAATTAGATACCATACTCATAAGTAAGAGGTAACATATGCAAGCAATGTATTGTATCACTAGTGTAAGAACCTGAAAGTGAGAATATAAATTAGGAGATATGAAGGGAATCTGCTAAAAAGTACAGAGCAAATGGGATGAGGGGAAGGAGAAAAGAAAGGGACAAATATGTATGTATGTATGTATGTATATGCAGGATGGCTAACATGGTTCCACTATTGACTTATGTCACTTTATGGTAAGAAACAATTAATGACTGCTTGTTGATCAAGACTGTATGTCTATATGTGTTTTCCTGAGCATACACTTTGAAGTTATCAATATGTAATACAACAACCATTGCTAATTCCCTGTCACTTTGTCTATAATTCAATTTTGATTGTACTGTTCTTGTGCTACTTTCTGTCTCTTTGTTAATGTTTTCCTTTTTTTCTTTTTCTTTTTTACTTTTAAAATAAATAAACTATCAAAAAATGTAACTGAAAAAACATGCATATGCATAGACATAATTGAGCATGTGCACAGATATTAACACCTATTGTTATAGACACCTGAGATAGATAGAAATACTATAGGCAATCAGACAGGGCTGGGCCCTCGAAGAAGCCAACATAAAAGATAAGATACCTGTGGGCCAGACCTCAAGACAAAAGACTAAACAAATGCATCCACATACCTCCCCAGGGATGAACAGCAGGGACTGACCACCTTGAAGAGTCTTTGACCCGACCCTTACGGGAAAAGCCCCTGACCTAAACCTTACAGGAAAAGCCCCTCTCTGCATGCCCGCTTGTTACGTGACTCGCTTTCCCATTTGATCCCAGTCCACTCAGTCTTACCTGGACAATTATACCTGTAATCTTATTGGCGAACCATAGTTTTGTCCATTTCCCCTACCTTGGACCCGCCTCACCTCATGACTTTTCCCTATAAAAGTCCCTGACAAAGACAGAGTAGGGAGTAACCCACTCGGGCCCCCCTTCTGTCCTTCTCTTGGATAGAAGCTTTCTTTCTCTCAACAAATATTCTGCTCTTAGCCTCCGTTGCTCCTAAAATTCATTCTTCAGTTTTAGAGAACACGAACTCGTCTGATATCGTTCAGGTTGGGATATTTATTTTTCTGTATCACTATGAGGGTTCAAAAGCTTTCACTTATACAGAGTCCCTAAAGAAAGGCAGGGAGAACTAGTTTCCTTTACCTCTAGGGAAACCCAAGCTGAACACCTCTAAGGCTCCGGTGGGCACAGAAAAACAAGACAAAGTGCAAACAGGAAAACAAAAAAAAGCCACGGTAATTCTCCCCTGGTGTAATAACGCTGCTCCAAAGAGTCAGCGTTTAGGAGTGGAGTGAACGGTGAAGTTTTAGTTGCCTCCATTGATCCAACTGGGACTCCTTCCTGGAAATTTCAATTTACAGGCTCCATTCCGTCCTCTATGTTGTTCTTTCCGGGACGCTTCCCCGTTTCCCTGGTAACCCGAGCCGCCACCAATTGCAGCGAAGCGTTATGGTCACATGTCCTCGGCCCCTTCCTAGGCAGAGGTAACATGGCGGCCTCCGTAAGCAGTAGCTGCGAGATTTGAATTTCTGTACTTTTTGCTGAGACTATGGCGTCTCAGGCTCTGTGTGACTCGCCTGGAAGCCCAGAAGAACTCTCTGGAGACCACTCTTTACAAGAAGATGAGGATTCTAATTCTGAAGATGGAGTCAGCGACTCAGGTTCATACACCTCAGCCAGTAGTGACTATGAGTAAGGTTCTTTTAAGTCCTTTTCTTACAGAAAATGTACTTGTGATCTTGGCAGGTGTGTGTGTCGGGGGGTGAAGGGTGTTGGCTTGGTTAGAATTGACTATTTGAGGTTCTATAAGCGGGGTTTATTTGCACCGCCCTTCAGTTACGCAGTGGCGTGTGCCGAAATGACGGTGCATCTTTGCTACCGTAGGGTTTTTTGTGATTCTGGTACTGAATTAGTGTTGTGATCTTTAAGGAAATTGCCATACCAAAGATGAAAAATGCTGGCATTAATGCAAATTAAGACCTGTGTTAGAAAACTTGTGAGTGGGTGGAGAGTTTTCTGTAATATGTTTATGTTACAAGTTATGTAAATGAACTTACCTATTTGCAGATTTTCTTTCTTTGGGACGAAAGTTTGTTCATGTAAACGATATCACTTAGGGCACTGAAACCAATTAAACTGCCTTCAAACTTTGCAAACATTTCTTTTTAGAGCAAAGCAAAATAAAGTAAGACTTTCGTTGAAAAAAGGATTGAAAGAAATTTACCCAGTGAGAACTTTGCAATTTGCAACATAAGGACTAAGATAGTGTTGAAGGGATATTTATATAGTGCTGATTACTGTTGTAAAAATATGAATTAAAATTGCTAGATGTAATTCCTTTTATCTTTAAATAATTTTTAAGTTTTGGAGTAAGTTTAGATTTACAGATTTACAACGATAGTACAATACAGCTTTCCTGTAAACACTACCCAGTTTCCTGTTGTTAATTTCTTAGACTATTGCTCATTTGTCAAAACTAAGAAATTAACATTGGTTAATTAAGCACTGTTATCTGAACTCCCAACTTTATTTGCTTTCAGGACTCTTCCATTAATGCAGTTTTTCTGTTCCGGGTTTCACCTCAGTCCCTTGGTGTAGTGCGGGTCTTCACAGTAAGAGTGGCTGTTTTCCACTTTTATACTCCTGTGGAAGCCAGTCACGAAGGGGAGGAAGGATGAAATTCCATCTCCTGGAGTGGGGGTTATTTGCATTTATTAATTTGTTTTATTATAAATGAATAATGACAATGAAAATGAGGGTCTTTGTTGTTTTTAATACACCCACTTCCTTCCATTAGAACCGGAAGACTGGAAGACAGTCCTTGACCTCTGTTAAACTTTCTTACACCAATCAGTGATGCTGTTGAAATTTACCTCACTAGTAATGAACCTTCTGGAGTGGGCATAAGGAACTAGGAATACTGAATTGTAGAGACCTTACACACTCTTATGTTTTGCCTTTTCTATCACCAGCGTCTAGCACAGAACCCAGTAAACTGAGGTCATTAAGTACAGCTTTATTACATGCCAAGAGTTGGAAAAGCATGGAAACACGAGCGCTGTTTCTCATGAAGGTGTTCTCTACAGTTTTTTCTCTGGGGAGCAGGGGGAGGCGAACTGACATTTGTTTGATGCTCACTGCTCCAGGCACGACACTGTTATTCTCTGTTGATAACAACCCTGCGAGGTACATACTACGCATCTGTTTTCAGTAATAAGGAAACTAACACTTAGAGTCAATGAATGAGTGAATCAATTCTAGAAAGGTTAAAATCAAAACAGAATAGTACTTGAATCCAGCTCTCTGATTTTTCAGTTCATGTGCTTTTTATCTACCTGTTGCCTCCCCGTAGGGGATCTTTTATGTATGTTTCCCTGTCTTCCCTTCTGTCCCCTGCCCTCCCCTCTCCTCTCCAGTTTCCCTGTCTCTGTCTTCTTCCCGCTCTCCTGCCTCCCTCCCAATTTCTCCCTCTCTGCTTTTGTTTCCCTCTATTTCTAAACAAAAAAAATTTTTCTTTGGTATTTTGAGACAGGGTCTTTCTGTGTAGTTCAGGCTGACCTTGAACTCATTATGTAACCCAGGCCAGCCTCAGACTCAAAGCGATCCTCTTGCCTCGGCCTCCAGAGTGGTGGGATTATAGGTCTGTACCACCACATCCATTTCTTGTACTTCTTAAAGTGAAATATTTTTAAAATCTAGAATTAAGAAAATAGCTCTTAAACATTGCAGGTGAAAAATATGAATTGGCATAGTCTTTTGGGTAAAATCCTACATATACGTGCATGTAAGGATTGTTACTGTAACTTTGTTGGGGAAAAGCAAAAATAAAAACTGAACACCAGACCTGTCAGTAGGAAAATGACCAGATGTGTGCTCTGTCCTTGATATGCAATGTCACGGCACCATTGTGGCCGCATGATAAAGTGGGATAAACTGTACGACTGAGTGAGAAATTATAAAGGTGGCAGCATATCTTTATATAAGTATAGTATAAAAACATGGATGTTTAACATTGTTTATGTCAGTGAGAGGCAGGAAGGGGAAATGACTGTGTGGTAATGATTTACCATTTATGTAAACTGTTTCTGTGCATGCATATGCAGTAAGGGATACAGGAAAATACAGTCACCAGCTAGAAATCCGGTCCTTATTAATACCTTCTCTTACCTTCCCACGTAGTCTCAAAACTCCAGTGATTTCTCAAATATTTTTCCTACTTTTCATTTCTTCTGTTTCCTTAGTCATCAGTTTTGCTGATGGTATTTGATGGGTATTCCTGTCTTGAGTTTTGACCATCTCAAACTCACCGTCCATTTGCTTGTCTGCATGGGTCTGTCAGGGATATCTGACATGTAAACCCTCTACTTGAAAACTCTTCATTGACAACCTGTCACCTGCACAAAAAAATCCAAATTCCTAATATGCACAGAATCGGGGCTTGACCACTTCTGTCCTCCCTACCTCCCACTTGACTCTGGCAACTGCACACGTGGTGGAAATTCTCTCAAACCTTTGCGTAGCTTTTTCCTTGCTGTTTTTGTAGTACTGGGGGTTGAGCCCAGGGGCTCCCCCTGAGCCTGGTGCTATTTATTTGTTCCACACTTAAAAACTGGCCCTCCCACCCCCTGCCTATGTGGATCTTTGAATCATAAACAAAAAGTGGTTTCACATTCAGATTACAGTGAGTCCTTTTTATGTTTAACAAGTGCAAAAAATGTTTCTTTGAGGTCATGCACCTACTGTAAGTAACATCCCAAATGAAAAAGGTAAGATTATAAAGCTGATAGACATCATTCATTCTTTACATTTATATATGTCTTGATAATTTATTAAGGTATAATCATGGTCTTTACATTCTGCCAGTTAACCTGTGATTAAATGTTTAATTTGTGATTAAACATTTATGATGGGTACAGTGTTTTTTAGGCTCTGCAGAGAAGTACTGCAGTTACTAAATACTGACTTCTGTGAGTGTAGATACATGTGTGTGAAACAACTGATGCGTGGTTAATGGTGAGCACCTAAGTGATGCCACATACTGAGAACAGTGAGGGCCAAAGAGGCATTAGTTTCAGTATTAGAAACTAATTTCATTATTTAAAAAAAAGTAACCTCATATTTACTTGCAAATTCTATATTAATGAACAGACACAGACCAGGGTAGTAGTTACAGAGTGGAGTATAGAATAGGACATCTGGGAGAGCTACTTTTCAAAGATTTTTAGAAATAGGCAGTCAGGCATGGTGGCACAGATCTATAATCTTAGTGCTTAGGAGGCTGAGGCAGGAGAATTGCTGTGAGTTCAAGGCCAGCCTGGGCTACATTGTGAATTCAAGGAGAGCTTGAACTGCATAGTGAATGAGATCTTGTCTCAAAAAAATAAATAAAAGTAGGCATTTGATAAAATTTTTAAGTTAAAACCACCGGAGTTGATAATAAACACTGTAGGAAACAGAAAAGCTTTCTACCTAGTTGAATGATTGGCACACAAATTATACCCTTTAATTCCAGGATATTACAGCTCATGTTACTGAAATGACTGTCCCTACATATTAGTTTCTCCACTGAAGCCAGTTTTCCTTTAAAGAACACAGGTTTGAGAGACAAACACTTCATAACATTGAACAGGGTAGTTTGTAATTAGGTTTACTACTGTAAGATAAGTATTTTTTGTTTTTTTAATACTGTTTCAATAAATTTAAAAGGAATAATTTCAGTTTTTTCAGTGACCTATTTCCCTGTTAAAAGTTTTTTTTTTATAACCACATGGTGAATTATGCAATACATGCTTTACTTTTCTTACTACAATTACTCATAAAAAGCAGTCTTACAAAAATTACAGGCTGTAGAAGCAATCATTATTAGCTATGAATATGTACTGGCTGTTTTCAGCAATGATTTTTAGTTCACGGTGAGACAAATATTTCTTTTTTGAAAGCTTTTATATAAATGAAGTCTATAAATGCACATCAGCTTTAGCTTTCATTTTAACCTGCCAACCATGCTGAGCAATTTTTATGCAAACAAAATGTTTTCATACACAGTTTCCAAATGGCTTGTTTCTGTGAATGTCATTGCATAATGAAGTTACTGTAACTTACCACCCATTCAAATTGGTGCTGAATAACCACACAGTGGCTGAATTAATTTTATTTAAAAAGCCCAAAGATTATAGAGATGTCTGCTCCTCCTCCTCCTGTTTTCTTCTTTGTCACTATGCCCTCGCGCCAGCTCCCGTTCTTTAAGACTCTACAAAAAGCAACTTACAGAAAATAGTGATGCTCACTGTGAACCGTAAAGGCTAAGGGAGAATCTGAAATAATAAAAGAACTTTGACCTTGTGCCTACCCGAACTATCACCCTTGACGGGAAGATGAAACTGTTTTCTTACATTGAGCTGGTCTTCAGATAATCTTCTCTTTCTTTCTATAGTGACCTAGAACCTGAATGGCTAGATAGCATACAGAAAAATGGAGAACTGTTTTATTTGGAATTGAGTGAACATGAAGAAGAAAGCCGCCTTCCTGAAATACGACCAACAGTGAACCATGTCAGGTTCAGTGAAAATGAGATTATCATTGAAGAGGATGATTACAAAGAAAGAAAAAAATATGAACCCAAACTCAAGCGCTTTACCAAAATTTTAAAAAGTAAAAGACTTTTACCCAAGCGCTACAATAAAAAAAATAGCAATGATAATGGACCAGTGTCCATTTTAAAACATCAGTCCAATCAGAAAACAGGGGTCGTTGTCCAACAGCGGTACAAAGACGTGACTGTTTATGTAAACCCCAAAAAACTAACTGTCACCAAAGCCAAAGAGCAGCTCAAACTTTTGGAAGTCCTGGTTGGAATTATCCATCAGACCAAGTGGAGCTGGAGAAGAACGGGAAAGCAGGGCAACGGAGAGAGGCTGGTGGTCCATGGCCTGTTGCCCGGAGGCTCTGCTATGAAAAGCGGTCAGATTCTAATTGGTAAGTGTTGCTGATGCACATCTGTCCTTGTTTGCAGAGACACACAATTAATGATGATGCCTTGTGAGAGGATAATAAACAACTATATACAGTCTCCATAAATTAAGGACTGATTAATGATATTTGGTATGATAGTGAAATTGTAACTTGTGTACCACAGGGCACAATGTTCTTAAAATAAGCATGTTAATGCCAGACATGGTGGCACATGTCTGTAATCCCAGCACTCGGGAGGCTGAGGCAGGAGGGTCATTGCAAGTTCAAGAACAGCCTGCGTTACAAAGTGAGATCAAGGCCAGCCTGAACTGCATAGCGAGACCCTGTCTCAAAAAGACAAAAAAAAAAAAAAAAAAAAAAAAGCACTTTAGTGTACTGAATACATTGAGCCTTCAGGCTAGGGGACAGCTCAACTAATTTTTAAGTTTTGAATTATATGAATTTGTTACATCTTGGTTATATTTGCTGACAGGAAAACAGATCGTACAATGATAATTTAGGCCTGAATCACTATATCCAGTAAGATGTTACAAAAATATATAATTTATGAATAAAAATACTTTCAAATTGTATGTTTGTACTTGAGTACACTAAGTTCCTGGACTAAATTTATACTGTTTCATTTGGCATAATGAGCTACAGTGGTGTTACACATAAGTTTCCTTTTAAGGATGCTTGTCATAAAATAGTCCTACCAATTTTGAGGAAAAACTTCACAAGTTATTCTGAATGTGTGTTAAGATGAGCATTTTGCGTTGCTGATAAATTTGGATAATGTTGGATATAATATTTGATGCTCACAAACATGATATTTGAATTCAGTTAAGTCCTTAAGCTTCTGGTAGGCATCTAATTAATTAAAGATAAATTAAACTTGAGAATATATTATTAGTGAAATATAAAAGTTATAATAGTTCTTAACGCTGATAATGTTTTAAGTTGCCTCAGTTAAGAGACTTAAGTAAACAGATTGAGCAGTCAATTTGCAAGTTTATCTCCCACTTCTGTTCTTGGCCAAAAATACCTAAAAGTCTCTCTTGCAAACAAAGAGAGGGAGAAAAGGAAAGAGGGAAGAGAAAGAAGGGGGAGAAAGAGATTGAAATTAAGGGACTTTTATAGAAATATTTCTAAATATATCTAACTTAAAGTCTGAATTTCACTTGTTCATTGATTCAACAAATTAACAAATGTTTTGAATATGTACCAAGCACCAGGATTGTAGAAATTATTCTAATGTGAATGCTGTGGAGCTCTTTTTATAGAAGAGATAGCTCACAAATAGGCAGAGAGTCCCACACAGTGTGATGAATATCACAGTACAGCATTATAAAGCGGGTCCTAAGGAATCATGTAAGAAGGGAACCTGTACAAAATGTGTATTCCCAATGATTACAGCAAGACTTCCACATCATCTTACAATGTGATGTTGGTTATAGCAAACCAGTCCATGCCAGTCCCAGGTCCCTGCCCGGCACCACGCATGGGGAACCAGCTCACCCGGGTCTTTCCCCACTCAAGTAGCACTTGTAGGGACTTAGTCCTGCCAATTTGTCACTGAGGAGCAAAAGAAGATGAAAGACAAACAGCCACAGTATCGGTTTAACATGAGGGCAGCTAGGAGGCTCTTGCTGTTGCCTTTAGTGGGCAGAGGAGCCCCAAGCATCTGGCTCATCCTGCTTTTATTCACTCAAACCTGAGTACAAGCAGGTAAAGCAACACAAGATTTATCTGCCTTCCATCATTCATTAGTACACGTCTGTGTAAACCACATGATCTCAGCGGTCTTAACATGTCCGTAGCGCTGGCAGTGTGTCATCCCTGTGTGTTCCCAGAGGAGCACAGCCAGCTGCCTGTGTCCTTCGTGCTCACAGAGGAGGCCAGGTAGCCCTCAGTCCTCACCTGTTCTCCCACAGTTGATCCTGCTTCCGTAGGAAGTTATGTCTAGGTCCTTGAATCAGGTGGGCCTGTGACGACAGGTTAAGTGATGTGTGACATAAGTGGGGACAGGCGCTTCTGGTTCTTTTGGGGATACTTGTTCTTGGAAGCCATACACCATTCTGTGAAGAAAGCCATGATTAGTGACTGATAGCCTAACTAAGCTGCAGCCACCAGAGAAACCTTTGAGAGGGATCCAGCCCCAATCACCATCTAGTTCTAACCACATGAAGAGCCTTTGCTTGAGCCCACAGCCAGGAGAGATAATACGTAATTGTTGTTTTAAGCCCCTGAATTGTTGGGATGATTTGTTATCAGTGGATAACTGGGATAGGAGCATACTTGCATTCTGTTAAGTTTTCGTGGGTCTTTCTTGTAAAGTGATGGGACTGAACTAAATTACCTCTAAGGTTTGTTCTTTCAGTTCTGTGAAAGGCCAGGATTCCTGCTTATGAGATCTTGCCTGGTTGTTTGCTGACCAATAATTCTGGCAACTTCAACTAATGCATCCTTTTTTTCTTAGCTGGGGCTTTTGCTCTGAATACTTATTTGGATTTGGTATAGATAAATCTCTACAGTTCTTTTTATCATTTTTTCTTGAACCTAGTGTGGAGAAAAAAGAATAGACCATAGGAGAGAATAAAGTTTCTACCAGAATAGAGCTTCCTCCTGCTTGTCTTTTAAGGGTTCTAATTCTCTTTGACCTTTGTTAGCATACCTTCTCACCAAACGTGAACAGAAGCCCATAGTTTTCTCTAAATGTTATAATATGGCATCAGCTGTAAATGTCAAATAGTGATCCAAATAAATGCCATTCATTCAACAAATATATTGAATGCCTACTATGTACCAAGCACCATATCAACATTTTCCTCCAAGCAATTTTTATTACAGTGTATATCTAAATATGAAAAATGAAAGAATCAAATTTCTGTAAGATGATATGGGAAAGTATCTTTAAAACTTGATAAAGATTTATTAAATACCACTAATCAAAATGTATAATGTTGGTTAATTGTACATTAATATTAACTTAGATTCATCAAAAACAGACAATACTATGAGTCAGAGGCACCTCCTATAACTGACAAGAGGCTTTTAGAAAAAGAACTGTAAATAATAATAAAAATATAGACAGCCTAGTTAAGTAATGGCCAAGAAACTCAAACAGGTACTTCACAAAAGAGGATATCCAAATGACAAACATATAAAAAGGTTTTCAAGTTTTTTATTCATCTAAGAAATACAAATTAAAACCATGTAATACTACTAACCATGGTGCTGGTCATAATCCAGAAGGACATGATCCCAAATACCATATTCCCAAATGCTGAAATTCTGAAAAATCAAAATCCCTAAAGTCTAAAATTTCAAAATTCCTAGTCCCAAGAGTTTAAAATTTCAAATATTGAATCCTAAATGCTGAAATCCCCAAAGCCATGGGGATGTCCCATGGAGGAAAAAAAAAGCTATACAAGAGAGGTAAATTTGGGGAAAAGGATTGGCCATGCAATGTGGCAGGTTAGTGTACTGAATACGTTGGTTGACTTTGTTGACTGTATTGGTATTTCTTCCACCTGATTAAGTTCTATGAGTTTATAATGAAATAAAGCTGCATTTACCTGAGGAAACCAGCAACATTACTGAGTGGTTTGAAAATAATTATGTATATACTAAGATAAGAAGACATTCATGCATTGGTGTTCCTGTTTGATCATCAGTATTGTACCTGCCAAACCCGGTCTGATACAAGTGTATATAGAAACTCTATCTCAAAACAAATTAAAAAGTTCCATAAACTGTATACCAATATAAATATTGTAATTACTTGAGAAGTTAACAATGATAAAAATCCTTTATACCTCATTTGGGTAAACAGTAAAAACTAATTATAGCCATAGGGCTAGGGCCAGCAATAATTTTCCCAACATTTCTGTAATACAACTTTCTAATTTAGTGAGAAATAAAAGTCTTGCACTGGTTTCTTACCCACTCTCATTAGGGAATGTGATACTCAGGAAATGTGATAGACTCCCTAAATGTTCTGAATGATAGTTATAATATGGTTACCACGATGAAAGGACTTATATAATTGTTGGCTGGGAGGGTCTTAATCCTCTCCTGTTTGGTGCCGACATATTGTAGGTGAGGGGTTGAGATTGAAGCTGAAAACAATAATAACAAAGTTTAATGCAATAAATGCACTAGGTAGTAAATGTTGATTTTGAATATATAAAATGGCAGTACAGTAACTGTTTTAACCAAACAATAGATTCTCTTTCCCTTGAAGTCAAATTTGGCTTAATTAAAATGTTAGCTTAAGTGTATGTGATCTTACCCTACTGTCCCATCATACCTGAGGTGACTGAAAAATACAGTAAATGTTTAAATTTTTATAAATTTAATGCAGTAAAAGACACATAGTCATGAATCCTACTCAAAATACTCTTTATTTGGAGCACATAATCCTAATCCACATTACCCTACCATTTTGCTACTTTCTGAAACAGTTCTGAAATTGTATTCTGAGTGTTTTTATGAGGTACGATCAAAACTTCTGTGAATGCTGCTGCCAAATGTCTTCCATCAGAAAGGCAGGGTCATAAAAACATAACTCCTTCACCTTGTTCACCCAATCAGACACGATGCAGCTTCTTCTGTGAAGTCAAAGTGACCATGAAAGGTAAACATTTTAAATCTATAAGACACAATACATGACTTTAGAACTGTTCAGAGTGGGTTTTTGAGACTTCTTGCCTTGTAGTTCAGATTAGCCCTAAACTCACTGTGTAGCCCAGGCCAGCCTTGCACTCCTGACAGTCTTCCCGCCTCAGCCTCCCAAGTGTTGGGAATTATGGGCATGTACCAGCATATCTGGCTGACAAACACTCACTGTACTTTTCTGTCACAGCTAATATTTTCCAATCCTGTGATGCATAAATACCCCCTTCCAACAAAACTAATCTATACTGACCTCCAAATATACCTTAACCATCTCTTTTCTTTAGCATTTATGATCCCTGACTGTTATCTGCTCTTTAGTAAGGACTGCTTTGTATTATTGGGCACATTTCCTATTGTTGCTCTCTTACTATTCTATTGTTGCAAAGACAAAATACCTGACACCTAAAACTAACAGGGAAAGGTTTATTTAGCTCAGTTTGTAGGATTTCAATCTACAGTAGGCTGGCTCTGAGCCAGAGTGGCATGGCAGACAGGTATCACAGAGGAGAAACAGTTCATGGCAGGCAGAAGGCAGCAAAGCAGCAAGGGAAAAGGGAAACCTCTTTCTGTCTGTCCTTTATATTGTATCCACGCTACCAGGGTTAGGGCGGTGCCAGTCCAGTCAGTAGCCTGATTTAGTAATCACTAACCCTTAATCCTAGGATTACATCATAAATCTGTCACACTGTAGATTCAACCACTTGGGAAACAGCCCCACCCATGACTGCATGAAGCTTTGGGGGAACAGCTAGACACAAGCCATAATAGCTCCTATGGCAGATTATCACAGTTCACTGTTTTAAAACAATGTATGTTTATTATCTTATAATTCTGAACTCTAAAATGAGTCTTCTATCAAAATTAAGATGGTCACAGTGCCGCATTCCTTCTGGAGTCTCCAGAAGAGAATCCCTCTTCTCAGCAGCTGTCTGAGGCCACCTGCCTTCCTCGAGTGGGATCTCTTCCACTACCTTCAGACAGCAGCTTAGCATTTTGAAGTTGTTCTGCTCTCACACTTCTGCCTCTGTAAAGACCCTTATGATTCCATTAAGACTTCTCAAATAATCCAAGATAATTGCCCAGCCTCTTCATTTAATTACATCTGCAAAGTCCATTTTGCCCTGTAAGGTAATATGATTGTACATTTTAGGGGTTGGGTTGTGGACATCTAGGGAGTGGGTGTTCTGACACCCTGGGTTTTTTTTTTTTTTCTTTTTGGTAAAATAATACTTTATTTCTCTTTGTAATAACAATAATGTTTATTGTAAGCTGTTTAGTAAATACAGTTAAGCGAAAAAGAAAAAGCCCATATACTCCAAAGCAACATTTTGATATATAACCTTTCTTTTCCCTACATTTATGTATAAATTTGTTCTAAAAACAATTTCCTTTTTTTAATTGACACATAATAAATGTACATACTCAAAGGGTATAGTGTGAAATTTCAGTACATATATATGTACTGTGCAGCGAGTGGTGATCAAATTCATGTAATTAGCATATCCATCACCTTAAATACATCATTTCTCTGTATTGGAAACATTCAGAATCCTCTCATCTAGCTGCAATATGAGAGACATTATAAATATTATTAAAGGGTATGTTCATTTTGTATATAGTAGGGATAGAGTGTAAACAAGCTTGCATATACATTTGTCATGGCCTTTTTTGCCTTATGAAGTATCCTTTCACTGTGTGATATTGAGTACATGCTGAGAAATTGATGGGGTCTATCAATTAACTTTACATTGCAGAATTTCAGCATTGTGATAAACTGATCTCTAAAATTTAAATTTTTAAATTTTATTTGATAGTTTAGTTTTTTGAGACAGGGTCTCACTGTGTAGCCCAGGCTGGCCTTGAACTCTCAGCAGTCCTCCTGCATCAGTCTCCCAAGTGCTGAAATTACAGGTGTGTACCCCCACACTTGACACTAAATTTTATTTGATTCTTAAGTGCATCTTTTGATAAAATTTTCTTGCTATTTTTACCTGTCAACCCCACTGCATTCGTGTTTAGCTGTTCAAGTGGAACAGAGCATACTTGTGACTCCCGCGTGTTGATTGACAAGGAGCTTTCCTGGGGTACAGGTATCCACTGCAGGGATGTGCTATGCAGGAAGCTTGTCTGAAGTCACTTCATGGACACATTTAGGAAACTTAGAAGAAAACAGGTATCTAAGAGAATCAGAAGTGGTTATTACACTTTTATAGAAAAGTACCGTACTCTAAACATTTTACACATTAGGTATACTGTATTCTCTTTTGAAATTAATTTTCCTATATTTTTGTGATGATACATGACTCCTATTGTTGTTAGACAAGGTGCTCTCAGGTGATGCTCCCTACAACCCTCAACAACCAAGATGCATTCAGTAAGGTTTAGAGGAAGAAGTCATTTGGAACATTATCTGATGAGTTTAGTTTAACAAATTTAAAATAGTTTCACTGTTTAGTTGCCCCGAGGATGATATAACCTGTAGAAAACTAAACCCAACATAAGAATGGTCCAAAAGTTGTTTGGTTTTACATCAGCACTCCAATACTCGGCCCATCATTTTTTTTTAAAATCACAACAGCTATAAGCGATTTGGCACAGTACTCTTGTTTAATTTCTTAAGAGGCATTAGAAGCATGCTGCTTTTATTTTTCCAAATGGAACTGAAGTTGAAAGTTTAGTCTGCAAGTTTTTACTTTTAAGAAAAATTCTCGGGTTGCTCAAAGTACTGCAGTAATTGACCACCGTATGACTCAGTGTCCACTTGGAACTCTCAACTAGGCGGAACTCTGAGCATCTGTAGCCTTTGTAAGCATTCACAGGATAGCTTAAGAAACTCCTCCTGCTAACTCTGCTTACCCTATCAAGGATGCAAAGGAAGCAGGAGAACAGCAGCACCTAAGGTATCAGAACTTCCACCTGTTCCCCAGCTCCAAAGAGGGCCAGATGAAGCCTAGTCATGGTCTGCCTTAAACAAGAGGAATTCTGAATGTAGGCAACATCAATCTTTTATAAAGAACAGTGACTAATACAATATTGAGCAAGACATTGTCCTTATAACACTGTGGAGGGACCAAACTTGACCTTTGCTCTGGAGGGAGATACTACCTCCCATCCGTGGCTGTTTGGCATACAAATATCCTTGAAAAAATACACCATAACCAAGACTCACTGTTATAGCTTGTAAGATGAACAGAAACTTGAGAGAACCACAGAGAATTATCCATCACATTGTTGTACCTACATACGTGTTTATTACCCATCTTCCCCAAAGAACATTAAACTTTGTGAAGGTAGAGATTTTCCCTGTCTTTAGTGCTTAACCATTGCCTGACCCCCAGTAGGTGCCTGATAAATATCTGCTGGATGAATGAATGCATGTGACTTGAGTCCCTAATGATATATTTTAGAATGATAAACAAAACCTTTTAGATATATCTGTAGTTCTATTAACACAGCTTGCTAGTGTTTTGATATTACTTTTAATTAGGTTCTGAAAGTAAATTTTTATTTTACTAGGGATCTTTATTTTATTACTAAGCCTGATAAACATAAGCATTTCTAAAAAAGCAGTGGAAATGGAAATTTTTACTGAAACATGCTGTGTATTTCAGTATGGTTGGATGCTTTCAAGCCAAGAACTGTGTTATAGACACAAATTAGTAATAGCAGTGAATACCACAGCATATTGAATTATGCTATAACACATGGTTTTAATTAAAACTTAAGCTGAAATTTTCTTACTGTGGATCTAAGTGGTTGGATTCAATTTGGTTAAGTGCAATATTTGATTTATTCTAAAAATTTTCCATTTGTCCTTTAGGTTGCATAACTGTTCCAGTTCTATTTAGAATGGGAATATTCATCTCTAGGTTATATTTAGTCATACTGCAGTGTTGGGAAGTATTATAGATAACAAGAGTACAGTTGGGATATGCTGTACAACCTTAGACAAGTTCCCGAATATCTATACACATTTTATTTTGAGGAGCTCAGAATAAATACTTTTTAATGTTTGAGTTCTGGATCTCGGTGGGTTTTGGATAGCCACACTACCATCTTTTATTGTTATTTTGTTTTTAGGTGATGTGCTTGTTGCTGTCAATGATGTTGATGTGACCTCTGAAAACATTGAAAGAGTTTTGTCGTGCATTCCTGGACCTATGCAGGTATGGGTGTTTTTTCTGTATATTCTATAAGTTACATAAAATCAATATATCTTGTACTATTTTAAGATTTTATTAGCTGTCACATATAATGGGTAAATTACATTTATATCGGGATATTTAAAAATTTTGAACTCTTCCTAATGTTTTTAGCTTTAGAGAATTGTTCTAAGAAGAGAAAAATGTCTACATATAAAACTCATTCTAAGTAAAGCAGTAAGAATCATAATAATAAAAACATATAATTACCAATTTTGGATTATAACTACTGCATGTGCTGGTGGCAATCTAGTTCCTAGAAGAACTATTTTAGGTAGTTGTGGAATTTTTTATTCTCTGAGTTATTATAATCACTATTGACTATACATTTTGGCACATTATAACATTGATTGTACATTTTTGTTATTTTTTTAGTGTGGTTTTGTTTCTTGTGATAGTTAAGCATAATGTCAACTTGATTGGCTTGGGTGCTGCCTGGGAGAGTAGTGGAACACACCTGTGAGTGTTTCTGGTGGGCCGTGGGAGTGTGATACTGGGGTCTCTATCTGGTCCTGGGCCCTCCTCCCTGTTGCTGTTCTCCCGCTTTATTTCCCGGCCACCATGAGCTGAGCATCTTTGCTCCACGTGATCATCTGCCATGATGTTCCTGCCTGGGAGGCAGCCAACCATGGGCAAAATCTTCTGAAACTGAGCAAAACTCATGGCTTCCTTTAAATTGTATTTGGTCCCACCACTGAAAACTACATTATATTTTTTCTTGATTCTTCTGTAATGAAGGTGTATCTTCTGAACTTTTGTCTGCTACTTAATGAATTACTTTACATTCCTTATAGATAAAAATGAATTTCTTTTATAAGTCCCTCCTACTGACAACTGCTGGTCAACTTGTGACCCCAGCTGAACTGAGGAAGTGCGGTGCTGGGTGTGGTAGGCGCACCTGGGATTGTTGCCAGCAGCATGAGAGTGAGAGGACTGGTGAAGAAGTCAGGCTGGTGGAAGCGGAGCTGGCGGAAGCTGTAAGGAGCTGTCGGTTCCGTTGGAGGAGCTCGTCACACTGGCTCTCCTGATGAACTCGGCTGTTTTCATCCTTAGAGGAGCTCGGGACCTCGCTGGCACTGAGAATAGCCTCGGTTTACATCAGGGGAGCTCTGGTCCTCACTTTGCGCGTCACTCCCTGGCTCCAGTGCAGCTCCCTCAGCCTGTTAGCACAGATCCTTTATCCCACTGGCACAGAATTCCCAGATTCCACCCCTGACCTTTGGGCCTTCCCACTGCAGATCCGTGAGACAGGCCTGCATGAGACGTTGTCGTGGGCTCTGGGCCTCCAGTTGCATTCGTGGGAGGCATTGTGATGGGCTCTAGGTCTTCAGCTGGACTCATGCAGGACACTGTCTTGGGCTCCAGGCCTTCAGCTGGATTCCTGGTCTATAGTGTATGGACAGATTTCCTGCACTGTCTTATACATCATTCTTTGGGAGACTATTATAAATAATTGTATACAATACGTGTCCTGTATTACATTGTTTCCCCTTGCAAACATATCCCCCAAACCGACACACACTTTAAATACTAAGATTTTGTATGACAGGTAACATTTTAGGCTATTAAATGTATTTTGCAAGTGCTGTACCTTTTATTTAGGGTTCTTGTTATTTATTTAGGATTCCTGTTTATGTTAACATTAGAAACTATTCTTTCTCTTGGGAGGTAGGGCAGATGATATGCTTTAAATGAGTTAGAGGATCCATCTGGCAGTAAAAAGATGAAATAATTTTCATCTTCAGGATAAAGAACAAAATCCTTGCCAGATAAAGTCTTACCTGTCTCTGATTTAGATTCTAAAATAAGACCTGTGGTAAAATTCTTTGTTCTGTAGGAAGATTTCCCTTATGCCCATGTCTCTGAAACCCATACTGCACCTTTGAGCAGAGAGAGGATGACTGACTTGGACTTTATACATTTAGCTGTCTTTAGAGATGTAGGATGAAAGTGCTGCCATGATGATGGCAGCCAGTGATCTTCAGTGCCTACGAACAGCTAACGAGATGTAGTGGAGATGGGGTTGCACTTGAAATAGTAATAATCAAGTAGACATTAGCTATCCATAGTGCTAGAATAGGGTGTGCTGTTATCTCCTTTAAGCAGAACTATGAAAAGTGCAGTAGCCAGGCTTCCTTCTCTCTTGGCTGTAGGGGTCAAGTGCTCAGATTGCTGAACACTATGCACCAAACCCTGAGGAACAAATCCTCTTGGCTGCTGCCAGTCCGGAACATGGTGCTCTGGAGCTCTCTTCTCAAAGCAAAGTCCTTTACCTTTGCAATTTTGAGACTGCCAAGGGTAGAAGTCCTGTTGGGTTTTGTGATGCCTTTAGGCCATCTTTTCTATTGTCTTGTTCCTTTTCAGCAACCAAGCTCTCCTCTGCTTCATCTTTGTAGGCCATAACTTTACCTAAGCTTCCTTTCTGGTCAAATTCAAACTTCTTAAATCATTCTGCTAGACCGTGTACTCTTCTTTCCCAAAGTAGAGCTGGCAAAAGGCCCCAACAATAGCCATGCCACCACCTCAACTTTAGACTGCCTTGAAATGTCTACCACAAGATTAATTAGCCTGCCATCCCTAATCTCAGTCTCTTATTATGTCTCCAGACATAGCAAAATGCAGCCAAGTTTTCTGCCAAAGCATAACACACATGACCTGGAGTCCAGCAGTCAATGTAGTCTTTGTTCTTAACTGAAAACTGAGCCTGGTCTTCACTAGATACATTCTGTTACCATTCTGGTCTTCTGGACTCTGACCAGAATCTCCCATCAAGTTTTTATTCCAGGGCTGCTGCTTCAGTCAGCATTGCCAAACTTTTCCAAACTTCCCACAAGCCAGTTCCAAAGGATCCTGAACCACATGGACAGGTAGCATCACAGCAATGACCCCACTTCTCTGGTTCCAAAATGTGCCTAACTTTTCTCATTGCTGGAAAGAAATACTTGACACCCTTAAGTTAAAGAAAGAAAAGTTTGTTTGAGCTCACAGTCTGTAGAGGTTTCAGTCCATTGTTTTCTGGCCCCAAGGCAGGGTGGCGTGGCAAAGGGGAATGGCAGAGGAGAAAGAGCTGATGGTAGGGGCGGCAGAAGGCGGCAGGCAGTGAGGCAAACCTTCCTTTCCCTTTTACCCCACCCAGGCCACAGCCTTTTGGGTGGTGATGCCAGCCACACTCAGGGTGGGCCTTTCCATTGTCTACCTACCCCCAGAACTATGCTAAACCAGTCTGTGGACTAACTGAGCACAACACAGACTTCATCCCAATATCACATTCCTAGCTTCAGCCAGCTCCAACAGGCCCTACCTATGAGTGCAGGAGGCTTTGGGGGACAACTCGATATAAGCCTTAACATCATTACATTTTCTTACTCAAAAAATATTTGTAATAATGAGCATGAGCTACTTCCTATTCAAGAAGCTAGAGATAATATAAATAGAAAACATAGTTCTTGCTGTCAGGAGCCCAGCTGTAGGATAACTTATCCATCATGTATGACCAGAGTATATGGACAAGCACAGATCCTTCTTTGTGAAAAATGCAGCTGATTTTGTTCATTGAAAAATCAAAATACTATAATTTTTAAAGGTGAAACTGACATTTGAAAATGCATATGCTGTGAAAAAGGAAAAAACCCAACCAAGAAAGAAAAAGGCACAGTTGAACACAAATGATTTAGTCAAAATTCTATGGGAAGAAGAGGCTGAAGACAGTCAGCAGAATGTCCTTAACACGCCACATATCATCATGTATCTCTCACTACAGCTTGACTCAGAAACATCAAAGGAAGAGGTGAGTGTCTTCTCAAAGTGCAAAGGAAGAAATACTTTTTATAGCTCTCTCAGTATATAATAAACATTTTTATATAAGGCAAAAATAAAAATGCATTAGTGATGTTTAAAATTGTATATTTTATATTCTATTGCATGTATGAATATTTCATGTTGCAAATGTTAAAATAAAAGTAAATGAACTATTCAATTATTTGAACCAGAAAAGGAAGTAGGAAAAGATACTGCTGCAATATCTTTTAATGTAGCATAAAAGATGTTACTATTTCTTTGGTTAGATTTATATTAAAGTGTTATGTATAAGAAACAATTTTAACTGTACAGTTTGATGAGTTTTGGCAAATACACAGAGTTGTGTAAGTAACATCACAGTCATGATGTTAAATATTTTCATCACTCCCACAAAGTTTCCGTGTGGCCTTTGCAGTCAATCCCTTCCTGCTACTCCTTACTGAAAGGAGGAGACAGTGTCTAGGACTAACTGTCTCTCATGTGTTACAGTTTTTACATATTTTTTCCATTCATTCATTTCTTTATGGTTATTGAACATCTATTTATGCCTGGCATAATACTATTTATTGGGTGTTTATAAGTAATGAAATAATCTTAGCAGAGGTAAGTAGCATGCTCAAGTTCCCATAGCTAGTAACAACAGAACTTCTGTTTAAATGGAGGTGTTTTGCTTCCCCATTTGTGTGCTCTTTCTATGATATTAGGTTGCTTTTCATCCTGAGTGTTTTAAGGCTATTTTTTGCTCAGATTAAAAAAAATTTTTTTTTTTTACTTTTTTTGTTTTAAGGAGAAAAAAACATAAAATAACAACCAAAACAAAAACAAAACAACACAAAAACAATAAAAACGATGCAAGATTTCAAAACAAGATGATAAGAATTACCAGTGGTTGTTGTGTTACAGTTGCTCAGGTTTTGTCTTACTGATTTTTTGTTGTATGTTCAGCCTGTTCACAGTTAAGGGAGATGTGGAAGCTTTTACTCTGTAGGGGATTTGTCCATTTCCCCCTCTAGTTCCAAGCATGTTTGTTTTACATATTTTGAGGTAATTTTATTAGTGTTTATTAAACTAATTTCATTATTGTTTAGAATTATTAAATCTTTGAATCTTTTAAATTATGATATGATCCTCTCTGCTCCAACAATATTCTGGGTTTTAAAATTTATTTTTGAGTGACATATTATTTATACATATTTATGGAGTATAAAGTGATGTTTTGATTTGGGTATACTTTGAGTAATAAGTCAGGGTAATTTAGCATACTCATCACTTTCAATTTTTATCATTTCTTTATGGTAAGTACATTCATCATCCTCCTCCAATTATTTTGAGATTCACAGTGCATTATTATTAACTGCTGTGCCCCCAGAGCCTCCTCCTATCTAAGTGTGACCTTGTACCTATCGCCCAGCCCCCACTCTTCTCTCCCATTCTGCCCAGTCTCGGGTAACCACTATTTTATTTCAAACTGCTATAATATCAACATTTTTAGATTCCATATGTGAATGAAATCATGTGGTCTTTCTGTGTTCAATTAATTGCACTTAAGACAGACTTTCAGGTCCATTCAACTCATGTTGTCAAAAATGACAGGATTTCATGCTTTTATTATGACCGTGTTATTCAGCTTTCCACCCATCCTGGTGACACAATGCCTGAGAGAATCAACTTACAAGAACAGGTTTGCTTTAGCTCACAGGTTGGGGTTGTAGTCCATGGTCGGTCAGCCTGTTGGTTCTGTGCTTACAGTTGAGGCAGTACATCACAATGGGGGCATGTGGTAGAGAAAGCTGTTCAACGACAGCCAAGAGTCAAAAGAGAAGGACCTACATCCCAGCAGCCCCTTCTAGAATACACGCCCAAGTGTCCTGCCGCTTCCCAGTAGCACCACAGGTGGGGAACCAAGCCTTCAAAACACGGACCCTTGGGAAACATTTAAGAAAAAGCTGTGTCCGTGACTGAATAATATCCCATTGTGTATATGCACCACACTTCCCTTGTCTGTTTGTCCTGATGGTTAGTGATACTGAGCATTTTTCAAACATCTGTTGGCCGTTTGTATTTCTTTTTTTGAGAAATATCTGTTCAGATCTTGAGCCTATCCTTAAACTGTCAGATGTTAACCACTTGTCAGATGTATAGTTTGCAAAATTTTTTATTAAATTCTATATCCTTAAATTCTATATTCTAAATTCTATATTTCTTAAATTCTATATTCATTTTTCATTGTAAAGATCTTTCCTGATTAAATTCATTACTGGGCATAGGTTCTCTCTTAGCAATGTTATTTTATTTTCCAGAATCTTTTTAGCTTCACATAATCCTATTTGTTAATTTTTGCTTTTGTTGACTGTTCTTTTAGGGTCTTACAAGAAACCTTTTTTTTTTTAGCTTTTTGAGACAGGGTCTCGCTATGCAACTCAGGCTGGCCTTAAGCTCACTTTGTAGCCCAGGCTGGTCTCCAATTCACAATGGTCCTCCCGCCTCAGCCTCCCAAGTGCTGGGATTACAGGGATGGAACACCACACCTAGCACAAAAAAAATCTTGCGACAGACCAATGTATAAAACATTTCCCCGCTGTTTATGTCTTAGTAGTTTCAGAGTCTTGCATTTGAGTCTTTAACCCCTTTGGATGTATTTGGAATGTGTACGAGGGTAAAGCTCAAGCTCACGCGCATACCCAGGTTACCCCCCCCTCCCCTCCTCGTTTTCTCTCGGCCCCCGTCTCCTTTTCCCTTTTTTCCTCACTCTCTTCCTGGGTCTTTTTCTCTCTTTTCTTCCTGAGACAGGGTTTCCCGATGTTGCTCAAGCTGATCTCAAATTTCTGGGCTCAAATAATCACAAATAGCTGGGCCTATAGGTTCGGTTCAGTGCAACATTAATTGAAAAGAATATCCTTTCCCCACATTCCCCATATTCTTGGCCTTTTATAAAAAGTCAGTTGCTGTAAAGAAAGAAGTTATTTGTGGGCTTTTTATTTTGCTCTCTTCATCTTGTGTCTATTTTTATGCCAATTGCATGGTTTTTGATGAATATAACTTTGTGGTATGAATATAACTAAGTGGTGTGGCTGTGCCTAGCTTTTTCTTTCTGCTTGAGATTACTCTGGCTGTTCGAAGTCTTCTGTGATTCCATCTAAATTTGGGCTTGTTATTTTCTATTTCTGTAAAGAATTACTGTAGGGATTATATTGAATCTATAGATTGCTTTAGGTCATATATACATTTTAACAGTATTAATTCTTTGAGTCTATGAACACTGAATATCTTTCCATTTATTAGTATCCTTTTTCTTTCATCAATATTTTGCATTTTTCATTGTAAAGATCTTTCCTGATTAAATTCATTACTGGGCATTTTGTTTTTCTATAGCTATTGTAAATAGGATTGTTTTGTTTCTTGCTCTGTTAGTTAACAGTACATAATAATTACATTCATTATGGGGAGTTGTTACATATACACAACACATTTTAATCCTTTTCTTCATCCCCTTCCCTTCCCTTCCCTTCCCTCCATCCTCCCTCCCTCTGTTGGTCCACCTCCCATCTGCAAAAAATCTGTCTCTGTATTTCCTATTACCTATCTTTTATTTTGCCTTGTATTTGTATTTTGCTTTTCTCATATAAGAGAAACCATATAATATTTAAGCTGGTGTGTCTGACTTACCTCACTTAACACTATGGTCCCCAGTTGCATCCGTTTTCCTACAAATGGCTCAAATTTATCCTTGTTTATTTACAGCAGAGTAGTATTCCCTTGTATGTAAATACCCCATTTTCTTTATCCATTCATCTTTTGATGGGCGTATAAGCTATTTACAAAATTTACCCATAATTATGCTGCTATAAACATTACTATGCACGTATCATTGCAGTATGATGTCTTTAACTCTTTCAGGAGGATACTTAGGGCATAGCTGAGCCAAATGGAATTTCTATTGTTTTTTTTCCCCTGAGGAATTTCCAGATGGTTGTACTAGTTTACACTGCCACTAACAATGGAGAAGGGCTCCTTTTTCCCCTCAGCCTTGGCAGCATTTGTTATTATTTGATTCCTTAATTACATTCTTTCTGGAGTGAGGTGGAATCCCAGGGTTGTTTTAATTTGCATTTCTTTAATGACCAGAGATGTTGAACATTTTTTTCTTTATTTTCTTATATTATTGTATGTATTTCTTGCATTTATTGGCCATTTGTACTTCTGAGAAGTGTCCATTCATTTCAGGTGCTCATTTTTACTTGAAGGATCTAATTTTTTGAGTTCTTCGTATATTCTAGATATTCCTATGTCTGAGCAATAGCTGTCAAAAACCTGTTTCCCATTCCATAGGTTGTCTCTTCACTCTGTTGATTGTTCCCTTCGCTGTGCAGCTTTTTAATTTGATACGATCCCATTTGTTGATTCTTAATGTTATTTCTGGTGCAACTGGGGTTCTATTCAGAAAACTCTTGCCTGTGCCCATGTTGTCAATAGTTTTATCAGTTTTATCTTCCAACAGATTGTTTCTGTTTTAACATTTAGATCTTTGATTCATTTTTATTGTAGTTTGGTACTCAAGTGCTTTTTTCAGCATCTGTTGAAACCATTATATGGTTTTAGTCTTTGGTTCTATTAATATAGTTTCTCATATTTATAGATTTGCATATTTTGAAGCATCCTTGCATACCTGGGTTGATCTTTTAATGTAGTGTTGAATTTGTTTTGTGAGTATTTTGCCGAGGACTTTTCAATCTATGTTCATCTAGGAGATATTGATCTGTAAATTGTTTTCCTTCTATCTTTTTTAAAATTAATTTTATTGCCAGGCATGGTAGCACATGCCTGTAAACCCAGCACTCAGGAGACTGAGGCAGGAGGATCACTGTGAGTTTGAGGTCAGCCTGGGCTACAGAGTTGAGTTTAAGGCCAGCCTGAACTGCACAGAGATACCCTGTTTCAAAAATAAATAAAATAAATAAACTCACATTCTATCTATCTAATGCTGGCCTCATAGCATGAGTATGGAAGTATTCTTCCATCTTCAGTTTTTGTGGGGTTTTTGTTTTTAATAGTTTGAAGAAAATAAAACATAGTACAATGGTGCCTTGGTTTACAAACTTGATTCTTCCCAAATTCTAGTTGCTAACCGAGTTGGACGAGACTTAAATCAAATTCAGTAGTTAGGTTCAATGTTGACTCATGAGGAAATCTGATTTGGTCCTTATCCTGTTCAGTTTATAACTACAATCTTGGAGAGAATTGAGTTTGCAAACCAAAATACCATTTAGTTCTTCATTAAATGTTTGGTAGAATTCAGTAGTGAGCCATCAGGTCCCGGGCTCTTTTTTATTTTTATTTTTACTTATTTTTTTATTTAAAAGACAAAAGAATAGAGACATATAAACCAGAATAACACAAAAACAATACAGGAAATACAAAACTATAGAGAAGATGGTAAGGAATTAGTTCTGGCTGCTGTATTACATAATGTTATCTTCACATTTGTTACTCAACTATACAGATGATGGCTCATTCAATTAATCAGTTTTCTCCATCCTCATCTCTGTTGTTCTACCACCCAATCAGTCATCTTCCCTCTGATAATAACTGTACTTTTGGGTTTATTTATTCCCTCAGGATGTCACACTGGGAAGAGACATGGATGCTTCAAATTATACTGTAACAAATATGGGTGTACACAAATTGCTATGGCAGGAGGTGGAAAAGCTCCCGTGCTCAAAGACAGTAGATATACATGGAACCAGGTTCACTATGGTCAAGCCCCCATTGACAAGCCCTCAAGGCCATTGGTCTAGTCAAGTCGGCAGGGTTACCCGGCGAACCACCAGGCTTTGCCTCGATACAGCGTGTCCAGAGGCTGGTCAAGTCCACAGGGTTACCCCCAGCAGACTGCCAGGCTCCACCCTGGCGAGGCTCTGCCTGGGGCCCAGTCAAGTCCAAGGGGTTGCCTCCAGTAGATCGCTGGGCTTCGCCCCCTGTCAGGGGCCCAGTGGAGTCCATGGGGTCATCCCCACAGACCACTGGGTTCTGCCCTGGCGAGCCACTCCTGGGGTCCCAGTCGAGTCCATGGGGTCATCCCTGCGGACCGCCAGACTCTGCCCCATTGCCGCGCTGCCAGAGTCCCAGTCCAGGTCTTCAGGATTCTCATGTAGCCTGGAGGGAGCCCTGTGCCCGCTCAGGCTACTGAGCTCCCTGTCAAGGCCCCCAGGGTCCCCTTATAGGCCACTTGTGTCTGGCTGTCCCCACCCAGCTAGAGAACTGGGTCTGCACCCTAGTTCCAGGTCTTTGCCTCCTCCCACCTCTCAATCTCCAGTGTTGCCATTTCCCACCCCTTGCAGCTGGGCATTGGGCACACTTACCATGCTGGGCACAAGTAGTGTGAGGTCTCCCCCACCCATGCTCACTGTGGTAGTCCAGGGTGTGTACTAAGTTTAGTTATTAGTTCTAGAAGAGAGTTGGAGGATTTCCTTGGGTCTGTGTAGAGTATGTTGTTGTCTCTTAGACTCCAGTACTGCTGCTTTTTGTGTAATTTGTCGCTATAGGTTCATACAAGGTTTATATATGCAAGCAGTATGGAGACCCTCTTGGTGTTCATATTAGTAGTTCAGGGTGAGTCCTGAAGCCCGTAGACTCGGCCCATTGCTATCAGGGACACATGTTGAGTGCTCAGGTCACCAAGAGTCAAGATTCTCAGGGAGGGAACTCAGGGTGGGAGCTGAAGCCCGGTAACTCAGCTCATGCTTCCTGCTTGGCAATGGAGTGAGAAGGGCGTGGGGCCGTGTGTTCCACCCCCATCTGCAGCACTCTCTTACTGTTGTGCCCCAGTTCCCATTTGTTCCTTGGCTGGACCCCTGGGAATTGCTGTGGCCCTGGGGTCCCTGCTGCTGCTCTCTGCTGCTCTCTGCCTCCTCTTCCTCGACTGTGCCATGGCAGCCCTACGAGCCTTTCCTTCAGGAGAGGTCTTGTTTACTATTTCTGAGGGCTTCAATTCTCATTTCAGATCCTTCCTGGGTTCAGGGTACACATTTCTCTCCTTCTCGTCTTTCTCATGGTGCAATATTCCAGTGTCGGGGTGGCGATCCTCCAGGAGGATCTTTCTGTGCTGCATATCTGGTTGCTGTCTTCCCAGAAGTCCTCATGGGCTCTTTTTTGATAGGAAACTTTATTACTGATTTAAGCTCATTGCTCATTATGAGGTTTTTCTATGACTTCATATTTCAAATTTAATAGTTTGTTTATATCCAGAAATTTTTCTTTGTCTTTTTTTAACATTTAAATTTTTTAAGCTTTTAATATTATTAAAGCTTTATTTCATAAATATTTGAGTGGTTTATCTGCTGTTTATATTTCCCTTTTATGTCTGTATTTTTGGTATATCTCTTATAGCAGTTTCTAACCTGGCAATATCTAGCTTCTAACTGACAGCGTCATTTATAGAGATTACTAAAATACTTAAATTTGTTTCTGCTATCTTCAAAATTTTCTATTTGAACTACTTTATTCTTGATATTTTTCTTACCCAATATTGGTTGCTTATATCATTATTCTTTCTGTATACTTTTTCTGTTTTTTTAGTGGTTCTGGGGATTAAATTCAGACCTTGCACATGTCATGTAAGCACTCTACCACTAAGTTATATTCCCTGCCCTATTTTGGGGTTTTAGTGGTTATTTTTTAGTGCTTATTATAGTTGTCTTAACAGGTTTTAAAATTAAATACTATATTACACTTTTTCAAAATACTTCAAGGCCCTTGCTGTAACTTAATTCCACTTACTTCTCTTGTGCATACTATTGTTGTCAGTATTTTAATGCTCTTAAAGATTCCATACATTGAATATAACTACACTACTGCTACTAATTATTAGTGTTAATATATTTTATACATGATACATATATAAATTATAAAATATAAATTATATTTTATGAAACAGATACTTTATACATTTCATACAGATAACCTTATTTAAGTATACAAATATTTTCTGTACTAAGAACTCTTACATTTCAGATTGTTCCTATTGGATCAGATTTTTTTCTTATGATCCTACCCCGTTCTATAATGGTCCTGTTATTTCCCAAGATTTCAAAATCCTTTGTTGGCTCCTTTGCATCTAGCTGACCAATGAGAGGAGAAAGAAAGCATTCAGTATCACATGAGACATTTTGGAGTCCCAGCTTAAAAGTAAGACCATCACTTCTGCCCATGTTCCACTGACTAGACTGGTTATGTGGTCTCTCCAGGTGCAAGGAGGTGAGAAACACAGCCTTCCTCTGTGGCCAGGAAGAGGATGAGTAAACACCGTGTGCTGTTTGTGCTACTTAGGCAGTCATTTTCTTTAATCTAGAAACAGAATGCTTCCTAAAACTGTTACACAGATTTAATGCAATCCCAAGGAAAATACCATTAGCATACCTCACAGACTAGAGAAAATATTGCTAAAATTCATCTGGAACCAGAAGAGACCTAGAATAGCAAAAGCAATTCTAGGGAACAAAGGCAAGTCAGGGGGGATCACAATCCTGACCTGAAATTGTACTACAAAGCTACTATGATAACATTAACGTGTTATTGGCAAAAAAAAATAATAATAACCAGACCTAAGGATCAGTGGAACAGAATGGAAGGTGCAGATGCAACTCCAAACACACTCAGCCACCTTATCTTTGACAAAGGAGCCAAACATGTTCAGTGGAAGAAAGACAGCCTCTTTAATAAATGGTACTAGAAAACTGGCTTTCCACATGCTGAAGACTAAAACTAGATCCATGTCTATCATCATGCACTAAAGTCCAAATGGATCACACATCTAAAAAGTGAAACAGAAACACTAAATTTACTGCAAGAGAAATAAGTAGAAATCTTGAAGACATAGATGTAGACAGAGACTTCATGAACTAAACCCAGACCACATAGGAAATACTGCAAAAATCAACAAATGGGATCTCATCTTACTAAAAAGCTTTTGCACAACAAAAGAAATCACTGACAGAGTGAATAGACAGCCCACAGAGTAGGAAAAAAATTATAGCCAGTTGTCCCTCAGACAAATAACTTATACCTAGAATATATGAAGAACTGAAAAAAATCAGACCCTCAAAATTCAAAGACCTAATCCAAAAATGGGCATCTGAGATAAATACTTTTCACACGAAGAAATACAAATGGCAAGTAAATACATAAAAAAGTGATTAACCTGCATTTCTTTGTTTTTGAAATCTATTCATCCTGTATTACCAATTCCAAAGGCGTTTTATACAAGGGATGCATTTCCTTATGTTGCTTCATGTCTCAAAATTAAAAACTGAAGTGACCAAGGGATTTATTTTATACATATTTTTGCAATTTTATGTTTTGAAAATACAGCAACCCAGAGCTTACAGTTCTGATTTCTTGTGTGTATTATCGGCTTCTTCCTTAGTGTACGAAACTGAAACAGTAAAGAAGATCTAAAAGGTACAATAGATACTGTTAAAGGGAAGGAAACTGCTCAACAGGAAAGAAATGGGATGGGGAAAAGGACAAAAGGAAGAGGGCAAGGTACAAATATACACATACACATGTACAAGACAACTAAGGTAACTGTACTACCAATTTCTACTCGTTCGGTAAAAAGAACCGTCAGTGCTTATATTGTTTGATCAATTTGTATGCCTATATCTGATCATCTGAACAACTACTACGAAGATAACAACATTCACCATAATAACCATTGTTAATTTCCTATCTTGTTTTGAAATTCTGTATCATTTTTATTTTTTTAATCTTTTTTGTTGCTTTAAAATAAAAATAAAACAGGGCTGGGGATATAGCTCAGTGGAATAAGCGCTTGCCTAGCAAGCGCAGGGTCCTGAGTTCGATCCCCAGTACCGCAAAAAAAAAAATAAATAAATAAAATAAATAAAATAAAAATAAAACAAATGAGTCATCTAAGCACTATCATGTAAATCATTCAACAAACTCAGGCGTAATAACGAGTCCTTTTAGGTCAGTTTGGAATAGGTGCTGCCGAGGCCTCTGTCACCCTTGCCTTTCTTTCCCTGGGAAAGTGTGTAGGTATTTCTCAGATGAACAGTTTCTGTGTGTTGCCAGCCATGTATCAACACTGCAATTAAGACAGATTTTTTATTCTTGCCAAGCAGAGTGGAAGCTGCTACCAATGCATGCTATGTACACGGGCTTAAAAATACAGCTAATTAAATTGGATAGGAGCTGTAGTGTTTGCCAGGACTTTATTACTGACTAGAATAGACTCTCTTAATGGCCTTTTCCACCACTACGACCTACTTACAATGAAATGTCAGAGGGTCACTTTGTTTGCTATAAATTACATATCTGATAAAAATTTTTCTTCTTGCAGTTACAAGATTTAGAATGAAAGGACCATAAGCTGGGAGATTTCAAAAATTAGTCAAGGATTATTTGTTTAAATTGTTTTGGTATTTTGGCTAAATACAAGATAAGTATTTATTGGCCAAAGTCAAACTTATTTAGTAGACATAATAAGAGATCTTAATTTATGTTTGACTTAATATCTAGGGACAAATAATGTTTTGTAACTATTTTTGCTGTAGAAATCTTTAAGTAAGTTTGAATTTTTAGGCAGAGAACATTTGGCCAATACTCCCCAGTAGTTTCCATATATTGAATGTGCCTAGTAAGTGTAAAAAGCAGATGCGTCTCAATTTATCATTATTTATATTGTCATTAAAAGTTGCCTATACGTGGACACAGTGTTACATGTTTCTTATATAGAGAATAAAGCAGAGTTATAACACTCTAGAGAGAGAACTCAGGAAAATATAGCTTAAGTTTTAAGGAGTTTAGTCTTTTCAATTGTTGACTATATCAATATTTACAGTCATTAAACTATATAATATTTTATAGTCATTAAACAATGCACTACCCTGAACTTTCCATGGCTTCCGTCTAGAAACTTTTATTTTACCTGCTTGTAATTTGTCTTATGAGAAAAATGTATGTTGCTTTAGGAGCAAAACAAGTGAGACATACAATGGCACATCTCTTTGTGTTTTAAAAGTATTAGCATAATGCACGTCCTGCTTCTGAGATTTGTTACTGTGTAAAAGCCATTTATTTCCTGAGAATATGCTCTTCTTAAAAATAGAAAAAAACCCCAGCATTTTGGGAAGTATCTTATAGATCTATTATTTTCCATAGTTTATTATATGCTCTCATTTAACCTTTTGACTTTAGATTTCCTTGAAGTTTGCAAATTCTTTCAAATTTAAGACAGATTTTATAATACTGTGATACTTTCCCTTCCTATCTGTACTACTTTGCTTGTTAAATTCCACTGTAGTTTTGGTCTTGGATTTAAATAAGCATTTAATAATTTTACCAAAAATAAAGATTAGGTTTTCAAAGTTAATTATGACGGTAACTGAATTGATTCCTAAAAGTTACATATGATGTGAGTAGCTATATAGCCATGGAGGATAAGAATATCTGTATAAGGAAATATAATAAAATGTTGGTATTAGAAGTTAAGAAGATTAAAGTTTAAAACAGTTTGAAATTAATGTAACTTCACTTCATCACTGTTTGACTCAGCATATCGTGCGGTATCAAGACCAGTTGGCAACCTCTACTTATTTTCAAATGTAGTGTTTTAAATGCGAGTTAGTGTGTTAAGATTCCAGACATACTTCTCTTTGTTTGAATACAGTTCCCACTGAAGCTAAATGAATTCTTTTTTGTTGTTGTTCTTAATACAAAGTCTCAACTTTTCACCACAAAAATAATGATTGGAAATTTTGGGCAGTTTGATCATTTCTGTTTCCTTTCATTTAATAGCAAGAAATTCTTTATCATTTTCCAATGTCTGAAGCATCTCAGAAACTTAAAAGTGTGAGAGGGATTTTTCTCACACTCTGTGACATGCTGGAAAATGTAACGGGGACCCAAGTTACTAGGTAATGATTTTTATTTAACTTTTAAGTCTTTTTGTTCGTTTTCTTTGTAACAAATACAATAAAACACTAAAATAAGTATTTTATACAAATATAATTATATCTGTAATGTAAATATTTATAATCATAGGTAAGATATTGTTAGGTTTTAGCTTTTTTTTTCATGGTACTGTGGATTGAACACAGGGCCTTTGCACTGAACTATATTCCTAGTCCTTGTTTGCTTGTTATTTGTTTTTGGAGAGAGGCTCTTTCTAAGTTCCCCAGGCCAGGCTTGCGTCTGTGACCCTCACGTCTCAGTGTACACAACGCTGAGGGTGCAGGCACGCACCATTAAAGTGTTAGACGATACCTTTGGATTGGCAAGAATGATTAAGCACTGACTTTTTCAAATAGTTAAAAAATACTCTGTTCTTACAGCAATTATAGAAAAATGCAGAATGCACTTTAACAGGATATTTAGAATTCACTGTCATCTGTTATCTGTGAAGATTATCAGTAAAGATTGCTGTCACCCGTCATCTGTGATGGATAAGCCAAGCTGCTGTCAGATAATTTGAAAATTAGGGCTGAAGATATAGCTCATTGGTAGAGTGTTTGTCTCCATGTGCAAGGTCCCCCCCCCGTTTGTTGCAACCCCCAAAAAGAAAGAGAAAGAATAAATCAAATAGTTATTCATCAAGCCCTAACATTGACATGCCATGTTTAATTTAGAGACAAGAGAACTCAAAGTTTAGTGTTTAAAAAAAAAATAAAACAGATGAAGTATTACAAATTTGTTCCCTTAATATTTTAATAATTTTGGAGTTTATAAAATAAGTTTATTTCAAATTTGAAGCACCTCATATTACTAATAAAATATCAAATTAAATTTTGTAGGACTTTTAGGATTTTAAAAAGAGGTAAGATCTGTAAGACAAAAGAAAGAAGAATTTCCTTGTTTTCCTAGATAGAAATTGTATTTAAATCTGTGGCTTTTAATAAGACACTATATATATAGAAATTGGTTCATTTTGAAGATAGGGGTATCTGGGGCTCCATTTAGAGTATATATTTTCATTTATAAAACTACCTGATGGCCCATGCCTAAAATACCAGCCCTCAGGAGGAAGATCACTGCGAATTTGAGGCCAGGCTGGGCTACGTAGTGAAACTGCCTCAAAAAACAAACAAATAAGAGCACATTGCAGGCTTCTTTCTTATTTTTATTACTATTGACTTATTTTTGTGGTGTTAGGATCAAGCCTAGGGCCCGACATATCTAGGCAAGTGCTATAGAGTTACACGGCCAGCCCCTCCTATTACTCAGGTATTTTTTTAACACCTTTATTGAGATATAATTCATAAATGTTATACCTCACCCATTTAAAAAGTATACAAGTAGATGATTTCAAGAGTGTCTACAGGATGTGTAACCATCACCAAGTCAATTTTAGAACATTTTCGTCACCTCAAAATAGAAACCCTGTGTCCTTTCAACCTGCCTGCCCCAGCCATATTTATACATTTGTCTGTTCTAGTCATTTCACATGTATGGAATTTTTATAAAGTTTGATTATTTGTGACTGACCTTTGGATTCAGCATAATGTTTTAAGGTGCAGGCCTTCCTTTTAAGAAACTTAAAAATAGGTTTATCTTGTGGCTTATGTATTTTTAAAACTATAGTAATATTGGTCTGACTACAAAAGAATCTAATATTTGCGTGAAAGTATATGTATTTTTAAACTTTCTTAAGACAAAATCAATTTCTTTTTGAGAAAAAATGTTTAATTAATTCATGTTTAAACCCCACACTTTCATATTCTCTGTATTTCTGTAGTTCATTATTATATCTCTTTTGATCACATATTTAATCTTTTCCAGCATCATGAAGCATAATTAAGTACAATAAACTCTACATATGTAAAATATGCCATTTATTCAGTTTCAACATAGATATATATCCTGAAACCATTACTACAATATATGCATTACCCCAGAAGTTTGCTAAAGAACATGTTTAAATCTGACTGATAATTTTGATTAGTTGTCATTTTCTGAGCGGGAACCATTTTTTTTTCTTTGTAACCCTATAGCCAGTCATGTTCATGAATTGGAAATCATAAAAGGTGTGTTAAATAACCAGCTGGAAAGGAAGTTTCTTTTGGAAAAAAAAAGTATATAGCTTCTTAATGTTAACAAAATAATTTCAACATTCTTTTTTAATAATAAATGAACTATTTGGTGTAGTTTTGTTGGGTTGTTTCTGTTGTTTTTAAAATATTTTAGAATGCATTTTTGTTGTCATGTAATTCTTGGCCTTTTCTGTGTGGCAATTAGATACATATGCAAGAAACTTACTTATTAAGCACTCCATTCTTAAATCATACCATATGTAATTTTTGTGGGTAATTTTTATAATTTTATGATATTTAAAGATACTCTAACCGTATTTGAAATTTATTTTTTTTTAGCTCATCCCTCTTTTTAAATGGAAAACAAATTCATGTAGCTTATTTGAAAGAATCTGAGAAGTTGTTGCTAATTGGCCTGCCTGCTGAAGAGTAAGTTGAAATTTTTGTTTTGAAGTCATTTCTAAAGTAATACTAATTATTTCATTAAAATTGTGACATTTTTGTCAAAAGACACTTCTTAAACAGTTCTGTGATTTAGAGGAGTATTGCCTTAGTGAAGCAGGTACACTTGTGTTCATGTGGTGTGCACAGTCCCCAAAGATGCCATGAAGGTGGTCACCAGGCTAGCAGCGAGGCTGGAGGCTGGCAGTGCACCTACTTGCCTTTCTGTGGCCTGTGTAGAAGTGCAGAAGTGACTGAGATATGACTGTTCTCTTTTTTTAACTCTCCACAATGCTATGATTTGGATTTTGCATACTTACTTTTTTGTTTTTTTGTATTTTCTCTGAGCACTTTTGACAAAATAATGAATATGGAACTCTAAAATGACTTCTCTAATGGCTCCTCTTACATGGTCTCCTTGAATTTTTGCAAGAATTCTATAAAGTAGCTCTTATTTTAGATGTTGGAAATGAAACAAGAATGACGTCTGTAATGAACTGGTCATGAGTCTAGAAACTGCATTAGGTACTTTACATTCAATTCGTTAAATAACCTGACAGAGATCACATAATCAGGAAGAGGCAGAATTTCAAATTGAATGAGGATCAGTGTGAATTGTTTCTACTATAGTGATTCCATAATCTCACTGGATATTAAAAATTAGGGGAGAAATGCAGTATAAATGTGGAGAACAGCTCCAAGGAGATAGATTTAATTACTGTTAGTATGATTGTATGTCCCTGTTCAATGAGTCTTAAAACTTGTAATTTAAATTCTTGTCAACTTTTAAAATATTTGGATAACTTTGTCATTGAAGTATTAAACACATCTCAGTTTCTCTCTTTTGGTCCACGGCATCATGGCATATGGTCTACACCAAACATTAAAATAAGTACTATAGTGTGTGACTGACACAACTTTGGAGAATATCGGTTCTGATAAAACTTCCCTTAGGGTGTTTAAACTATCCAAGAAAGAAAAAGATGGCTCAGAAAATATGTAATCCTGCCAATTGAAAAAACAATCACTATTTTCTATTACTAAAAACTTCATTAACTGGCTGTCTTTCATTACACAGCGTTGTATTAGTTACCTGTTATATCTATTGCTATATAACAAGTTATCCCCCTCAGATTTACAGATAATTTGGGGGTGCAAATGTAACACAGTGATAGACTACTTGCACAGCATGTATAAGGCCCTGGGTTGATCTCCAATACTCAGGAAAAAAAACTGCAAAACTTGGGAGGTAATTTAAATAGTAAATGTATAGCATCTTTCTATTGTGGTGGTACAGAAATCCAAAGCAACTTAGCTAAGTAGCTCTGGCTCAGTCAGGGTCTTTCCTGATGTTGTAGCTGAATGTCAGCCAGGGAGATAGTCATCGTAAGGTTTAAGTGGAGCTAGAGAGTCTGCTTCCAGGGTGGCTCACACACACAGTCACTGTCAGACCTCAGCTCCATGCCACACTGACTTCTCCGTGGAGCTGCTTGAGTGTCCTCAAAATGTATCAGTTGGCTTCCCCCAGGGTGAGTGATCCAAAAGAGAGAAAGAGGACTTCATGGCTTAACTTGAGAACTGATACTCTCTCATTCTACCGTATCTTGTTAGAAGTGAGTTACAGAGACCAGGCTACACCCAAAAGGAGGAACTGAGCACCACTTACTGAGGAGAAGAATGTCAAAGAATTTGGGGGCGTGTTTTACCACCACACACAGGGTCCTCTAAGGTGGTTGCAGTGAAAACAGATGTGTTTTGAAGGCGACTTTACTAATGTACAGAAAGAGATACCATATAAATGTCGGGTTCAGATTTTTTAACATGAAAGTATGACGTTTGGATATATACTAGATGATAGTGATCTTGAACCAGTTAATGTATGTTTTGCTATCACAAAAGAGATTATTATGAACAGTGCTAAGAGACTATCCTATAACTAATGGGTTGGATTATGAAAAACTAAGGGATTCTTCTGGAAGTATGGGTTTATAAGAATTGGAGAACATCCAGAATAAAATCATTTAGGATGTCGTGGCAGAGTAAAACATTCGTTTCTAAGGCTTTTGTATAGCCGAGAAATCAAAAGAGAAGAAAGAAAATACAATGTTAAGACAAAGGCAGCATGCACAGTTAGGGAGGGGAAAGGAGAGCCCGGCAGAGGATGATGCCACCAGCTGGGGTAGGCAGACAGCCTAATCTCCAGGGACAGTTTATGCAGAAGTTAAAAAAATAAAAGGACTTTCACTGCTGAGCTCTAGAAAGGAGGCGCCTAGGCAAGTTCTCAGTCTTTAACAAGATAGGTCATCTTCCCTCAGTATTTATGCCATTCTTACCCTAGAAACCTAGGCTTGATGATTTAGAATTAACTTGAAGATCCTTCCGTTTTCTAGGCTGATCTGAAAGTAAAAAAAAACTAAAAATAAAAATAAGCGCTCTTTACCCCTCTCACAGCTTATGCGTCACTCTGTACCAGCATCTTACCCTTACTCGTCTTGTTTTACGTAAGATTTATTATTATTATTGTCATTTGTTGAGACTGAGAGAGAGAACTAGAGATCATGCACACACACCTCACCAGTGTCAGTCTGTATGTCTTTGTATCCTCGTCATTGGGCCTCTGATTTGTATTTGAACTGGCTGCGCTGGAATTTTTTCCATCTACCTTAATGTTACAGCCACTGTACTTGCCTTCTCACCTCATAATGGTGAGGACAGAAGCCAAGTGAGAAGAGGGCCATTCTGCAGACCTCATGGGGTACATAACCCGGGGACATGTTTTCAGATGGGAAAATTATCCTTTGGTGATAACGGCAGCAAACAGGAAGCAGGAACTTAATCCAGAAGACAGTGTGAGCCAGCGGAAACACTGGGGAGCTAAGGAGGTGAATGCTCCCCAGTAACCTCCATGCCCTTTGTGACCTTGCACACCTTACCTCACTGCTTGGGCTTTAGTTTAGCCACTAATATAATGGAAATAATAAGACCTGTCTCATAGAATTCATGTAAGCCTTCACTGTGAAAATGTAAAGCTATTTCTTGTTTTCTGTTCTGCTTTCTTTCCTTTCTCAGTATATTTTGTCAAAGGAATCGGAGGTTCCAGTAATACTGAAAAGTATCAAGAATATAGCATGGGTAAAAATAAATTTAGCATGGGTATAATCCCAGATACTGGTCTAACTACACTACTTAGTGAATTAATTAATTTATTTCATTGAATCCTCAAATTAATTATTTCATTGAATCCTCAAAATCAACCTGAGGAGGGCTTAGTGATTACTGGCCCAATTTTAAGAATGAAGAAGCTGAATTTGAGGGTTTATTTACATGTAAATTGTGATATTAAATGTCTATATTTAACTAATGCTAGAAGCCTAATCTAGACCTCCAGATGATCAATTACTACATAGAAAAGGAACTTTTTTTCACAATTTTATTCATAGTTTACATATACCTTACATACAAAATGTAAAAAATTTCAGTTTCTTCATCCCATTATAAATGAATACATGTATTTTTTCTTTTTTTTTTTGTAGAGTTCCTCTTCCTCAACTAAGGAATATGATACAAGATATCGCCCAAACCTTAAAATTTATGTATGGTTCTTTAGATGGGTGAGTGTTTCTTTGAACCAAATCTCAAGCTGTAAGTTTGAGTCCAGGTCACCTTTTGTTCTTAATGTTGTTTCTTGCCTTAGAAGTTGGTCATTTGGTTCCTCTTCTTCCTCCTTATCCTTCTAATCTTTCGTGTTTCATTACAGGTTTTTATTTCATACTGCTAAGTAGTTTTTCTTTTGATCCATTTCTTTTTATATTCCTTATTTTGGTCTCACATTACTTCAGTGAAATTTTTAGTGAAATAGTGATATATATACTGTTATATAGTGATCTGTACTTGATATATTTCTGACTTGATATATTTCTGTAGGGTCAAATGTCAGAGTATCTCTTCATAACAGATACAGAAAAAAATAAAATCAGATAAATTTTGTTTTCGTTCCTTTATAAGACCACTGTCAAATTTACTGTTCTAAAATATACTTTATCTCAAAAAATTTCAATAAAGAAAATGTACTATTGTAAAAGCTAAGTTATTTGATAGACAAGGTATTGACTAGTTTCGTATGTATCCTTCCATTTATTTTCTGTACAAATGAATATACAAGCCTTCTTTTTTACAGTGAGCCTATTATGCATATGTTTTTACTTCTGGCTTTTTTAACATTATAATGTGACACATACTTCTTGATTTGAAGGAGCAATTCTGAGGTAATGATTCAACATTTGAATACACAATTATAGATGGAAAGTAAATTTTTCGCTTTGTGGGATTTTTATAAGTTCTAGTACTTCTAAGGGCTAAAATGGTATATTTGCTTATAAAGCCTTAAGTGGATATCAGTATAAAAATCCAAGAATAGTGTATATACTTTTTCCAAACCACAGTAGTGTTGTATCTCTGTTTATCTGAATTTTTATTGGCATTTTTCTCAAATCAACATGGGGGAATTTTCTGTGACTAACTCTTCTGGTAAAATTATCCAGTTTTCAGTATTCCCCCCTGAAAAACTTCTTAGGAGCTAACTGTGTGACAGTATTTTCAAACGAGTGAGCTATAAAATTCTAGGCATCTATAAATAAGGCTTTTACCTTTTACTAATTAAGAATGCTTCTAAGCAATGAAGAATAAGGGTGTGGTTATAACTTTATCTTTAAATTTACATTGCATCTCGCATTCCTGAGACTGAGGCAGGAGGATTATGAATTCAACGTCAACGTGGACTCCATAGTGAGACCATGTTTCAAAAAGCAAAACAATAACAAAATTTGACATGAATGAGCAAACTTTGCTATATTGTACCTTAGTTCAAGCTTTGTGCTTCCAAAAATAAGAGATTATCAAAGATTAAACTTCTGGAATGAATTTCATGTTTACTTCTCTGGAATGAATTGGTATTTGCTTCTCTGCAAATTCCAGTGATGGGGGTTGGAGGCAGAGGGATTCAATTGCTCTAAATTTCATCTTGAAATTTAGCCTCCATTGATTTGGAAATATCTCCAAGATGGCAGCAAATTTAATTAGTTTCTACTTTTCAAGTGAGAATTTGAAGGGCAAACTGAAGATAATAAATATGAAGATCCATTGAGTTCTCAAACCTAACAAGTGATGTGGAGCCAAGTTGTTATTAATAGATATTGCAAAATAATTTTAATAACGGTTTTTTTCTGATACTGGACGATATCAAATCCCATAGTGGAAAATTACAAAAGGATTTTTTACAAGTCCACAGACGGTTATAGAAAACTGACTATACCTTAAGAGTTTAGTGTTTCGTGCAGATTAAAGATACAGCATTTTCCTTCACCTTCCCCAGCTGGTCCATTAGCAAGTCTCGCCCACTGTGGGTCCAAGCCAATCTCCAGCCCGCGTGCTCCTGTCTTCACTAGTACCTGTCCACTGCTGCCAGTTTGCACATAGTCTCCTACCTGGTTTCCGTTCTTACCACTTTAATTTCCATAAAGCAATTGGAATTATCTTTCTACATTATCATCTTATTCCTGCCTATTTGCTTCGGCTCTCAAACCACATAGGCCCTCCTGCCCTCGGGGGTAGGCACACATCGCAAAACGTGTCCCCACTCCAGGGCTTTTATACTCATTCCTCTTCCTGCATCCTCTTGGCATTTGAATATTAGTTTAAACGTCCCATTCTCCGAGTCTCTCTCCTCCATAATCATTTAATCTAAAGTAGCCAACCAGCTAGGCATGGTGGCACATGCCTGTGGTCCCACCTACTTGGGAGGAGAATTGGGAAGATCAGTTGAGCCTGTGAGTTGGATACCTGCCTGGGGAAGGCAGAAAAATCCTGTCTTAAAAATAAAATAAACCAGTGACACCACCCATTCACACCCTCCTATTCATACCCCTGTGTATGAGCTCATGCTTTTCCTGTTCGTTCATTTGTTGTTTTTCTCCATTACGCTGTGACTCCCCTGGAGCTCATTGTCCTCTGTCTTGGCATTTTTATGCTGTACCTCTAGCAATGAGAACAGTGCCTGGAACGAATTTGTTGGATGAGTTAATTCTGTATTACTTTGACATGGCTTAAACCAACTATTTAAAATCCCCTTGTCGGCTGGGGATATAGCTCAGTGGAACAAGCGCTTTCCTAGCAAGCGCAGGGTCCTGAGTTCGATCCCCAGTACCACAAAAAAAATAAAATAAAATCCCCTTGTCCTTTGTTCTGTTCCTCCTCTTTCCCTCTCTCTTTCTCTGTCTTTCTCTTGCAATAATGATGCCTTCAATAGTGAAGAATAACTTTTGTTCTTTGTTTTATATTCACTGTGTACTAGTAAGTAATAAGTATAATAAAATTCGTATTTATTATGTATTCGGTAGTTTGCATGTGAGTTAGATTGTATTTAACCCAATTCGTATTGACTTGGAAACCAAAGTTCAGAGAGAGGTTAGGTGATTTGTTCTGATAGCTGCCTAATAAGAGCAGTGATAAGGTTAAAAGCCAGTTGTTTTATTACAAAGCGCAGAATCTCCTTATTATTCTATGTTACCTGAAAGATATTGGGAATTAAAATGGTTAAGAGATAATCAGAGGTAAAAGCAACTTAATTTCTTACAAAATAAAAAGGGTTCTTGAGCCCTTTCTCTTTTCTTAGGTGATGATATTACATTCTTTTTTAAAGATTTATCTTAAAAATAAAAGAAGGAAAACATTAACAAACAGACATCCATTTACAAAGCAGCATAAGAATAATACAAATAACACAGAGGTACAGACAAAGTGGTAGGAAATTAACAATGGTTGTTGTATTACGTGTTAATATCTTCAAAGTGGTTTCTCAGGAAAACAAATACAGATATGCAATATTGATCAACCAGCAGAGTAAAAAGAAAACCCACAAATTGGGAAAAAATTTTAGCTGACTGTCCCTTGGACAAAGGTCTTCTATCTAGAGCATACAAAGAATTAAAAAACATCAGCCCCCTCCAAATTCAAAGACCCAATCCAAAAATGGGCAGCTCAGATGAATACACACTTCACAGATAGAAGAAATACAAATGGCAAATAAACACATGAAAAAATGTTCAACATCATTATTCATGCAAGAAATGCAAATTAAAACAACACTGAGATTTCACCTGACCCTGGTAAGAATGGCTACCATTAAGAAATTAACCAATTACAGATGCTGGCAAGGCTGTGGAGAAATAGGAACTCTTCTCCACTGCTGGTGGGAATGCAGACTGGTGAAACCACTGTGGAAAGCAGTTTGGAGATTCCTCAGCAAACTAGGTCTAGAGGTCCCATTCAACCCAGCTATTCCCCTTCTGGGTATTTTCCCAGAAGATCTGAAAACATCATATCACAGCGATATATGTGCACCCATGTTTATAGTATATAGTTTTAGCAGTTTGTAATTGCTGAATTGTGGAAGCAACCGTGATGTCCATCCACTGAGGATTGTCTGAAAAATTGTGGTACTTTTATATAATGGAGTATTACTCAGCTATAAAGACGTGAACTCGAGGCTTTTATAGGTAAATAGTCACAATTAGAGACCGTACTCATAAGTGAAATAAACAAGACTTCCATGTGTAAGCAACATATTATCTCACTAGCATAAGAACCTGAAAGAGTGAATAAAAACTAGGAGGTATGATAGACATTGTGAAATGAAAAGAAAATGCTCAAAAGTAAGGGGCAACTGGGGTGTGGGAAAGGAGAAGGGAAAGAAGGGGAACTCACGCATGTATGTATACACAGGACAGCTAACAGTTGCACTACTGTCTCCTATTGCGTTACTGAAAGGAACAGCTAACGATGACTTGTTTGAGCCCTTCCTCTTGTACATGTGCCAATTGTTTTGTCCCTTTCTGCTTCTGTAGCAGTGGTGGCCAACCTGTGGCACTCGTGCTTCAGTCAGCTATTCATTATCCTTCAAAGCTCTAAAAGGTTTGCCATCAATGTTCTGTAGTATCATCTGCTCAGTACATTTGTGAGTATATTTTACAGGGAAAAAGTACAGGCAGGGTGAATTTCTTAAGCACTCCAGTAGTAACATTATAGCAATGATTCTTACTAAGTGGAGGGCGGAAGAGTCTAGTAGTTGGAAAAGAGCCAGTTCCCTTGGGGACATACAGAAAAAGTGACCACCATTTCCATATGTTGTTCTAACTTACAGCTCTCATTCCTTCAGTGCCTTTTGCCAGGTTGAGAATGTTCCCCGTTTGGATCATTTTTTCAACTTATTCTTTCAAAGAGCACTTCAGCCTGCTAAACTACATTCGAGTGCCAGTCCCAGTGTCCAACAGTATGATGCTGCCAGCGCAGTACTTTTAGATAGTCTCCCTGGAGTTCGGTGGCTCACACTTCCATCGGAAGTCAAGGTAAGCTGAAGTATCATAAATAAGAAGCAGAACCTGTCACTTTATAACTGTTTACCTTCTTTCCCCTTAGGCTTTCTGTAAGTTTCAGTACTATAGGTAAGAATTAAAGAGGCAGTTGGCTGACGAAGTAGGAGCTCTAGTCCAATAAACTTAGATAATCAATTCCTTATAAATAAAAATGAGTTCTCTCATCTTACTTTAAATTTAAGCTTTGTAGGGCTAGGGGTACAGCTCAGCAGTACAGCTCCTACCTGGCAAATGTGAGGTCCTGAGTTTGATTCCCAGTACAAATAATAAATAACACACATACATACATACATGAATGCATTGTCTAAGCTTAGACTTTGTTATGACTTGTGTTTAGATGTCTCCCCAAAGCCTTATGCAGTCACAGACGGGGCTTTTTCAGAGGTGGCTGGATCGAGAGTGTGTTGTGATGGAATTGATTCATGATGCCATGCTAGGCACAGGGCACCCGGATGGAGGGTGTGAGCCCACCCACCCTAACAGCCTGCGTCAGATACAAGGGACAGAAAGAGCCGTGGTCGCCTCTTGTTGCTTCCTTATCTTCATCCCACCATGAACTGTTTGTCCTCTGCAGTGTCTGCCGCGCCACCCTGCCTTGGAGTCAACCAGTTATGGACTGAAACCTCTACAAACTGAGCTAACTAAACCTTTCCCCTTTAACTTTGGGTGTCAGATACTTTGTCTCAGCAATGAGAGAAGAGACATAATTCTTTGCATAAATCATAAATTCCATGTCTTACTCTGTAGTTTTGTGACAGGCTTTTGTAATACAAGGGCACAATATGTTTGTATAAAGATTAAAAGTGGACACAATGGGCTGGGGGTATAGCTCAGCAGCACAGCACCTGAGTGGCAAGCCCAAGGTCCTCAGTTCAATTCCTGGTAAAGGGGAAAAAAAAGTGGACACAATGACTAACAAATAGTATTCTTAATTAAAATGAAAAATCATTTTTTGTTTTGTTTCATTTTTATTATTACAGTTTATAAACCTACTTGGACACTTCACAATCACCCAAAGTCCATAGTTTATATTAGGGTTCGCTCTGTGGTGTACATTCTATGGGTTTGGACATATTTATCCACCATTGTAGAGTCAAAAGTAGTTTGACTGTATTTCCCAACCAGAAATCCTCTGCACTCTATTTTTCCCTCCTTTTCATCTCTACATTTCTCTAAACCTTGGAAACATCTGAGCTTTTGACTATCTCTAGAGCTTTTTCTCTCACAAAATGTCATATAGCTGGAATCATATGAGATGTAGTCTTTTCAGACTAGCTTTTTTCACTTAGAATTATGGATGTAAGGGCCCTCCATGTCTTTTTAAGGCTTGATAGCTCACTTCTTTTTAGTGTTGAATAATACTCCTTTGTTTGGATGTGTCAGTTTATTTATCCATTCACCTACTGGAAACATCTTGATTTCTTCCAAGTATAAACATCCAGATGTAGTTCTTTATGTGGGCATAAATTTTTAATTCTCCTTCCTTTGGAGAGACAGTGTGCCTAGAGTGAGCTTGACCGGGGTATTCTCTTCCCGTGTAAAAACTTAGGGTGTTTGTGTATTTGTTTTTGGTGTGAAGGTCTATTGCTCGCTGCAGTTATATTGTCCTCCTCAGGGTCAGGTATGCTGTAATATACCCCACTATTTCAGGCTACCAGTAGCTACTTTGTCCTGGGTGCAGGCTTTGTTAAGAACAGAGTGCTCAAGAATATTTCAGAAAGGCTCTTTTCACTCTACCTGCTAGAAACATGGGAGGATTTTTCTCCCGTATTTACTGTGACAACCTGGTCAAGCTTAGGTTTCCCTGGAGTTCTTAACTTCTTAACATGGAACCTCCAGTTTGTCAGTTGCGATCTGGGTCTTCCTGTCCTGGCACTGCTTTTCTTAGCAGTTTCTGCACATACATCTCTGTTCTAGCCAGTCTGGATCCCTGAATTCATCTCTCTCCCCCATCTTGGGGACAGTAGTTTACTGAATCTTACCTCTTACAGATCCAGGAGTAACTGATTTTATTCTGTTCAACTTTCTACTTGTTAGGACAGAGTGGCAACCTCAGGCTCTTTACATGTTTAAACAGAAACAAAAAGTTCCCAAAGTTTTTATTTTACCAACAAACTCAAAGAACTTATATTTTATTTTTCTCTTTGAGATTTCTCATTGTCTTAAAATATATTTCAAAAATTTTTTTAAAAAATTAAAATAGATTTCATTGACTATCTTCTAATAGAAAATATTAAGAAATTGAATGCCTGAGAACTCTAGTTAAAAACATGTGTTTAAGGTAACCTGTGCCTGGAAGGTTTTAAATGGAATTAATCATCTTTGATTTGAAAATGACTCACTTATTCTGAGTTTAATATATGATGTCTCACTTCAGATTCTTTCCAGATGTTTGCAAATTTCCTCATTTAGCAGATTTTCTTTTTAATCATATTTTTCTGGGGTACCCTGGGATAATGAAGAGGAAAAATATTTTATTTTTCTCCTTACTAATACGAATAAACACTTCTATTAATATCTTGTACTTTAGCCTGTTGTGTAGCAGAAATAGCAACTCATTAAACAGTTTTAGAGTTCAAACAAATCAAGAGTCTGTAATCTTTGTTCCATAGTTGTTCACAAGATAAACTATTGCCATGAAAAAGACAATGTGAAATATTTGCTAGGTGCAAAAAAATGTAGGTCACAAATGAGTTTCAAGTCATATTGTGTGAAAAGCATGACTAATGTTTCAAAGGCTTTTGTCATCATCCAGACAGAATGTGTGAAGCTTAGTCCTGCAGAGAATGTTTTGACCTTGGGAAGAAAGACAGAAAAAAGAAAGGGTTCTCCTTTATACATAGTATGTATGCTACAAATTTCGATTACCTATAAGTTTCAATATATGTATATATGTATGCATACATTAAAGATTAAATACACAGTTTTTAAGTTGTGAATGCTTCAAGGAAAAGTTCAGGCAATTTCCCTAGAAACAAAAGGCAAATCCTATGTAAAGGATTTTTTTCTAATAACTCTGTGGGGTATTTAAAGTGTGCCAGATTCCAGGGGAACACTTTTCTTCATGTTTTAATCTATGAATAAAGATTGACAACCTTTCATTCAAAACACTGTGTCCAAGAGAGAGACAAGGAAGAATGTTGGTATATTTTAAGCATCCAGCTGATGAAAAACATGCAGGAAATGGAAAAACAAAAACAACTCAAAATAGATTGGCTACATTAATACTGATTGTCATTTTCTGTTAAGAAATGTAATAGGCTAAAATATTTCTAACTTAAAACTAGAAAGCTGTTCTTTAACCTCATAAATTGTCTTGCATTTAACACAGTTAATGAAGACGCTTTTGAAATAATTAAGATTTAGTTGAAAAATGCTTATATGTTATATAAATGTTTTTATCATTGAAAGCTTAAAAATAAGATACTCCATTTTGAAACATTTTTAATGTGATGACAAAGAAAAAGATACTCAATTCTTCAAGCGGTTATTAAGCACCTTTTATGTGAGCATTGTTGAAAAGTACCTAATATGAGTTAAATGTTTGTGCTTATTTTTTCATAGATGGAATTAGACACAGCATTAAGTGACTTGGAGGCTGCAGATTTTGCAGAGCTGGTAAGAGCAGGGGGGATTAGGAAGGGAACAAAGTTGACTTCTTATTTTATAAACCACTCATTAAGTATTTCCCCAAATAGACTTAATTTTGAAATACGTATCATTAAGCTCCTGTTCTGACACTGAAAAAGTCGATTTCATTTGCCTTAAGATTGAAAATATTTGTTACACAATGTAAAAGAATAAATAAAATATATAACTAACTATATTGGTGTGTTTATGAATGCTTCTTGAGATGTAATAATGATTCATTAAGATTAAGACTCTGCCACTGAAGTGAGGACCTATTTAAATGAGAACATGCTAGATCTGAATTTAATTTAGAATTATCAAATGGAATTTAATTCGGAATTATCAAATGGTTTTTATTTATTTTGGTTTGTTTGCAGTATGGGGACTAAACCCAGGCCCTCGAGCGTGCTAGGCAAGTGCTGTATCACTGAGTTATATCCCTCCACCCCATTTTTTGCAGCCCTAGAAAATGAACCTACTACTTTCCACCAAGTTGTGTCTCAGCCTGCCCTCCCCCTCTTCATTCTCCTTTTCTTTCTGCCTTTTTATAGTTTATTCATTGATTTTTGGCGTTTTTGAGACACAATCTCACTATGTTGCTCAGGCAAGCCTTAAACTCACTAATGTAACCCAGGCTGGCCTTGAACTTGCAGCAATCCTCCTGTCTCAGCCTGCCAAGAACTGGGATTACAGATATGCACCGCCATACCCCACAATTCCTTCCTTTTTAATATTTAATATTTTAAGTGATATATATTAGAAGCTTTTTATTTTAAACAATTTGATTTAAGAAATCTCTGAGAATAACAAAGTTGTATGTTCTTAGATATTTCTAATCAAGTGTTTTATAAGAACCAAATATCAATTAATTTGACCAAAAATCTCAGTCAAGTAAATATATATTCATATTATATTCATCCTAATACTACAGTACAGTCTGTTGATTTCTAAAGAAAGCACTATGAAAAGTTGGTTCTAAAGAACATGTTTTGCATTTTGACTGTTATAGCTTAACACACATGTACACACACAGCCATGATATAAATCCACTGATTTTTTTCCCCTTAGTCTGAAGATTACTATGAAATGAGACGGCTGTATACAATTTTGGGGTCTTCTCTATTTTACAGGGTAAGTTGAAGTCTGGAAAGTTTTATAACTATCTAACTGCTGTGGCCATAGATCTAAAGTAAATTTTCTCAAACTTCTATATACTTGAAAAATACCTTAGCCAAGCATGGTGGCACATGGCCTATAATCCCAGCATTTGATAGTCTGAGGCAGAAGGTTTGCCATGAGTTCAAGGCCAACCTGGGCTACATAAGCAAGTTCAAGGTCAGCCTGAATACACAGCAAGATCTTGTCTCAGGGAAAAAAAAAAAACCTTTATCTCATTTCCTCTGAATGTAAGTACCATAAGATTAAAATCTTAAAAACAAGATTTGTATTTACACGCTTAGCAATGTAATAAATACTTATGGTTTCACTGCATTGTAAAGCACTTTCAAATGCATAAATGAGAAACAGTACTCAGAAGAGCCAAGTATGTAAGAGAAGAGCAATACTTAGTTTCCCTTAGTAATAGTGTTTTCTTATCCTATCTTCATAAGTAACCATGCATCTTTTAACAAAATCTCCTAATATTAAGTAGTTGATTTAATGTAAAACATATACAACAAATTAAATATCAAATGAATTTAAGTATTTTCATTTAAAAAAAAATCTTTAAACATGATCTATAACATGCTTAATAAGGAATCAGAAGATACAGAAGGGTACACAGTGAAAAGTCAAGCTTTTCATTTCAACTCTTGCTTCTTCACTTTTTATTTTGATAATTCACTTTTTTTAGTTCTAGCTGACACTACCGAGAGACAGTTTTGCATTATGCTAAAATCCACCTGATGAGTTACATAAGTTATCATTTGATCTCTAGTTTGATGTCAAAAAAATTTACTTTTGCTGTATATTCCATTTATTATATTTGAAACCAGAATACTTCAAGCCAACTAAAGTTCACTTTTGTTCTTCGTGGTTAAATTGAAGGGCTACTTGATATGCAGTCATTTGCCTAAGGATGACCTTATTGAGATTGCTCTTTACTGTCGCTACTATGGGCTGCTGCCTTTAGCAGCAAAACAAAGAATTGGTCAGTTGATAATATGGAGAGAAGTGTTTCCTCGTCATCACCTCCAACCTTCCTCAGCCTCAAACACAGAAGTCTTTCAGGAACCTGAAGGGAGATATTTTTTGCTAATTGTCGGATTGGTAAGTTTACCTGGGTTTTGTTGATTTTATTTTTGGCCGTGTATTTACTCTCTAAATTTACAAACATGCTTATTTAAAACTATGAGTATGCTAAATACCAATATTCAAAAAATTATTATATACCCTTTCATTCCTTTTCTTTCACATCCATTTAATTCTCCATGAAGAAATACTTATAAAATAAAATAAAAAAATTAGCAGGTTTTGAAGATCCTTTGATCTCCTTCCTTTAATATTACCCTTTGGCTTGTTTGGGTAAATAGAAGACATAAAAAGAACATAGAATCCAATTGGAATAAATGTGTAATTTCAAATGAAAAGACTTCTAATAATTGAGGCTCTTTAAAAGATATCTTAGAGAATTCTATGTACTAAAAGAAATGGTTGATGGTTTATCAAAATAAACAGTATGGGATTGTTTTCAACTGGGATCAAGAAGCACTGATAAGAAGTAAGGGTGATTATGACAAATGCCTATATGTCCTTTGTATTTGCACATTTATACATGCATGTTATATGTACACACTTTCATGATGGAAAACCTGTGAACAATTTTATGATAAACCTATGAACAATTTTCTTTTCTAGAGACATTATATGTTATGTGTACTATTGGAAGCTGGAGGCTGTGCATCCAAAGCTATTGGCAATCCTGGCCCAGACTGTATATATGTGGATCAAATCAGAACTACTCTTCAGCAGCTAGAAGGAACAGATTCCCGCCTAGACGAACGGCTAGCCTCTTCTCCAGGCCCCTGTTTGTCTTGTGCAGACTGGCTCCTTGCCAGGCCCCGGGAAAAAACAGATGACTTAGCCACCTCGCCTGGCCTTAGTAGGCTCCAGGGTGCTGCCAAAGCTGCAGCCTCTCCAACGTGCAGAAGAGCCCTTTTTGGTGACTATTCTTTAAAGACACGGAAACCTAGTGCCTCCCAAAGCAGTGAGGGATCTGACAACGGTTGTGAAGCTGGAGAAGGTACTGGCCTCAGCCCTCACCCTACACCTGATGCAGTACGGAAGCAAAGAGAATCTCTGGGCTTTGAAGAAAGTGGGGCCTTGCTTAAGGTGTGTTTCATTCAAGTGTGTACATTCTCAGAGCTAAGCTTGTCTCTCTAGTCTTTATTTTATAACTGTAAGGGAATGCTTTCATGGTAGATCATTCCTTAATTGAAATGGTGGTGGTTTTAGTCATTATTGGCAAACCAAAGGTTTAGAACCAAAAAGAGAAGGAAATATCAAGAGGTAAGACAGGAGCCTCTGGATGTCCAGTATGTATTCAGTAGGACACATAGGTGGAGAAGCTCTTCAATCTAGCTGTTCATATTCATCTCTTTATTCTCTATTCACAGGGATTACAGAAAACATTCTAGCTGTGGGGTATTTGCGGTGCTCATCAGAATTTTAAAAGTATATGTATGTGTGTGTATACACTTACTTTTTATAGATAGATAAGTACTCTTTTAACTACACTTACGAAGTTCTGGTCTCCAAACTGGAAGACTGATTCAAAATGAGGCTATAAAGCAAAGATGTTCAATTTTCAGATTTTTTTTGTTTTCTTGTTTGTTGTCATGAAAATCCATAAAATATTTAAGTGATTAGCAAAGTCATCATCCTGTGATAAATACTTATAGTAATGATAATGTTGTTTTCCAAACATTTTTGAAACGTGCTTATGTGGGTGTGGGAGGTGATCCCAGGCATGCATACGATGCAGTCTGAGAAGAGGCGCCGATAGAATAAGAGACCCGGAGCACCCCAGCATGAATAACCGCAGAGTCAGTCTCCTGATTCCAAAAGTAAAGTAAGAGCTGGAGCACTGAATGTAATGTATTTACAAAGCATTCATATCATAACTACCCATTATCGCAGTGAGTGAGATCGGTAGGAAATACGGTCTTTAGAGGATTTGGACAGATTTAGGAGTAATAAAGCTATAGCTAGCTCATAAGAGAAACTGGACTAATTTGTACAATTTGGGCGTGCAACAAATGTTGACTGAGCAGTAACTAAGTGCTGAGGGCCATGTTACACAAAGGAGACCCAAAAATGAGTAAGAGTCAGAGGAGCGCAGAGTCTAGGGAGAAAGCCAAGTAAGTAAACATAAAGTTTGGTGATGACTCCATAATGGCTGTGATAGGAAGTTTTCAGGGAGCACCATCATGCCCTCCTGTGACATGGCTCCCAGATCCTTGTTAGTGCAGGAAAAGCCAAAAGGTGCGAGTTAGCATCAGAAATGTTCAGTGGAAACACTGCAAAATACTAAGTCATTCTCTTAGAGGGGTTCTTAATTTTTAAATCATTTCTGCTATTTGATTCTATTTTTAGATACAAACTGATCTCCTTAACTATTTTTCAGGGCACTAAAAAGAAGTCTACTCTTCCAAATCCATTTCATTTGGGAAACTTGAAAAAGGATCTTTCAGAAAAAGAACTAGAAGTATATAACACAATGAAGTAAGAAAATTCCTTCTAAGTATTCCTTTTCACTTGGTCTTTGAGTAAATCTTACAATGAGAAAGTACAATTCCATAACATTCAGAGATTATTGAACAAATACAATTATGATCTCTTATTTGAGATACTAGCTATGGTATTTCTGTAATGTTTCACTACACATTTGGGAAAGTGAATATTTTGACACTGTAAGAGAGAAAAGCATGCAAAGCAGAGTTTAAAAATGTAAAAGTGTCCTTGTATTTCTTTTTCACAGGTAACTTTCCTTTTGTGTGTCTGATATAATTTTTAAATCAGATTTTACTAGTTTTAGGCTCCTTATTGGATCCGCAGCTATCCCTTAGCCCCACGTACTCACTCCATTGCTTGGGAGTGATGGCCGCTAATGCTCAGCGCTGAGTTCCTATCCTTGCAAGCAGACCACCTCTAACAACTGATAGATAAGTAACTACAAAGGCTTGACTCATTGCTTACATTCAAGACAACTCTGGAAGGCCACTGTACTCCATAGTTCCTAGTGGTGTCTGCTGAGATCTTTCTTGCAGCTGCCAACCTCTGTTCAATAACTTCTGCTCAGTCCTACTGCCACGACCTCTCTGCCACAGCCGTTGTTCCCAAAGTACCTGCACTAAACTCCCTCCCTGTATGCAGCATCTTGGTGCTAGGAAACCCATCCTGTAGGAACAGTCCTTAGCACTTCTTTAGAAAATAAAACCTTAAATTTATATTCAGTAGAGAGTTCTGAGGGGAAAGAGATGAAGTGAAGGACAATTTTTAGCAACTGAAACCATGCATAATTACCAACAATATGAAATGTCACTCACTTCTTGTTTTTGTAATCACTGTGTAGTTGACAAGCAGGTCTGCCTGAGCCTTGCTTGGTACTTAATTATGATGTTATTTGTAGAATTAATTGGTATGATCAACTCAGTTGGACACTTCTAGTTCAACAAATAGATACATACAAATAGAATTCACACATTAAGCGTGCATCACTACAAATTTCTTACTCACTGAAATATTTTATAAGTTCGAGTTTGTAAGAGTTGCCAATAACAAAATTTTTTTTAAAGTTAGACCACAAACTAGGTTTACTTGAATGCCTTCACATAAGAATGTTTAACTTTTAACAGTGAAAAATATTTTAAAAATCTAAGTCAAACCATTTATGGAACCATAACAGCTCTATAAAACCCTAGTGTTGCCAGGCGTGGTGGCACATGCCTGTAATCTCAGCACTCAGGAGGCTGAGGCAGAGGATCGTTGTGAGTTCAAGACCAGGCCAGACTACAAAGTAAGCACAATGCCAACTTGAACTGCACAGCGAGACTCTGTTTCAAATGACAAAAGAAAAAAAATAAAATTTAAAAAAACCCTAGTGTTCCAATTAACAAGAGCTACTGCTCTGAAATTTTACTACCTTACCATATTTTTAAAGTATGTATGTTATTTTGGTTATTATCTCTAATAAACATAATGTAAAATCTCAACTTTAGTAGCTTAAACAAAGTCACATGTGGCATAACTCATAGGCTGGCCTATTTAAAGAGCTGCTAAAAAATGTGTATTCTCGTTGACATGGAAAGGTGTTTTCATACTATGTAGTACATTTTGAAAACATGGTATATTATTCTAACCTACATGTATATATAGTTTTATAAAGTAAAAATATACATTTGAAGTAATATATACACACCAACTATTTCATTCAGTAACTATGTCCTCCCCATGCTGGATTTCAGTATCTTTGAGTTCAGTCAGCTTCTGTTGATACCACCTTGGTTCAAGCTCCCATTTTCCCTCCCTAGTCTTATTGCAACAGCCTCCCAATTCGCAGTCCACTTTGAATCCATTCTCCATAGCAACATCAACTTTTCTGAAGAACAAATCTGACTTTATCTGTTTCACTTTGTTTTGATTTTTACTTTTGGGGGGTCCAAATCTTTTATTTTCCTTTTGGGTAATTGCTGGTCTGTTGATTTTTAAAATTTCAGTTAATATACATTGAGCAATTATGGTTTTCAAGAGCTAAACTTGTTCACTGTGTTGTGGTTTGTCTTTGAAAGAAAATATAGATAACAAAAATACTGTTTGCAACTTTTCTCCAAAGGAATCTTATTAATAGATTTTAAAGAATAATTTCTATTATTTACCTTTTTTTTGAGTTTGAAGCCTCCGAATTAAAATGTGTATTTTAAATTATTTTCCTTTTTGAGTCATTATAATTCTTTTCATCTTGATTGGTTAGGCTTTTCTTGAAAGATGCCAACTACCAGTTGTTAATGAGCAAGCTACCCTGTGAAGTAATGTGAAAATAATTTGTGAATGATTTCTTTCTTCCCTCTCTCTGGTCTCAGTGATAAGTTTATTCAGATCTTGCTGCCTACCTAACTGGTTAACAGGAATTTACCTAGCATGGATGAAAGAGGTAGTGCCAAGGCTAAGAGCTAAAATGTGCCTTTTCCTTGCCTCTGCACTATGACTGGGGGGAAAATCAACAGGAGGCAAGTTTTAGTATAGATGGCCTTTTTCTCAGAAGACTTAGAATAGGAAACATGAGTTTTTAGCTGTAGGTGGGGAATTTCTGTCTATATATTTAGGGACTGCCAATAAAAAACCAGCAGTGGGGAGGAAAACAAGGTGTAGGAGAGCAAGTCTCAGAGTCAGCTAAGCTGTGGCAGTTAGCTATGTGACCTCAAGCTAATCCAAGTCCATTACACATTTCCTCATGTTAAAATGAGATTTTAATATTTAATATCTTTCAGGGTTATGAGAGTTTAAAATATGGTGCTTTAACACCCCTACCCAGGCACATGTGAGATACCCACTGCCTGGTAACCATTCTTTTGTTCTTGTTTTGTTCTTGTTGCTATTACTGTTTTTTAGCTCTTCTTACTACTGGTAGAAATTAGCAGTATTTATAAGTTCTGTTGATGTATCTGAAATTAAATAGGGGAAAAAAGACGGAGAAGAAAAATGAAAATAGTAAGAAAACATAAGAGAGAAGGAAGGTTGTAATTAAGAGAAGTGGTAGCATACTACCAATTTTTTCCACAGTATTATAAAATGTTAATCCAACTTTGTAATTGGTAATAATAGCTTTGTATTTCTTCAGGATCATCAATTTTACTCTCATGGTAAGTGACTTAAGTGCTACTGATTTAAATTTGTTTAGTTTGCTGGAAAATACTTTTACATGTGGTCTACCCTAGACTGCTACCTTGCTTATGATGTCAGCCGAGTTATTCATTACTAAGCATGGAAAAAGGGGGACTTAGTCAATATGGGCTGTTTAGCAAAGGGACAGCTGGGTTACTTGCAAATAAATTGGTGTCTGTTTGTCCTCACCCAATGTAGTGTTTGCCTCAATTAAGAGAATAATAATCCTCACCAATACTTTAGTTAAGTACAAAGAGAAAATTAAATGTTTGTCCCAGTTTCCCTTCCATAATTCCACTACTTATAGATAAAAACTTGTAAGAACTCTACAAAATTGAAAATGAAGCAGTAAGTTTAAATTTATTTAAATTCCTTTTGTCTCCCCTTTGTCTCTCTCTGTTTTCCCGAGATTGACATCTGGCCCTGAGAACACACTTTTCCACTATGTTGCCTTAGAAACAGTACAAGGCATCTTCATCACACCGACTCATGCAGAGGTGGCACAGCTAGGCGGCTCTGTGCACGCTCAACTTATAAAAAATTTCCATCGGTGTTGTCTTTCCATTCGTGCACTTTTCCAAAAGGCATTGGTAGAAGAGGTAAATACCATTTTATAGGTATATTGGTAAAATTTTCTGCTAAGATAATTTCCAGATGTCAAACACTTGGCTATCTAGTCAGTGTGTTCGGCAGTGTTTTTACTTAATTAGGTAATTTAATTTGGGTGCCAAAAGGATTATACTCATAGTACCTAACCTCAAAGCTTTGCTCTAGAGTACTACCTCAGGAAATGGCAGGCCTGTGTTTTTGTAGCAAAGTAGAATATAGTTGTAAGTAAATTAACCTCCTGTATTTGGTATCTATGACTCAACCATTACTTGGTCAATAATATCTACCAGTTAGTTCCTAAAATAACACTGATAACGTTTTAAGTTTTTTACCAATAATATAAAGTGTTTTGGAACAGGATGAGTTAAGGTATAGCTACAGACACAATATTAGTACAAATATTTTAGTACTTGATTGATTGCTTTTTAATCCAGGATCAAATTTCATTTAATGTTGCACCTGCTGGGTAAGTAAGTAGTAATGCTGTATATAATTAAATTATCTATTAGCTTGTTTTGATGATATGGAAAAACAGGTGCGGATTTTGCGAAAAGGATAAACAGGTAGAGGTTTAGTAGTAACTGGTCAAACACCCACGCCCTCCCCAAACCTCCTTAATCCTCACCTTCCCTAAAACAAACTCTGAAAATGGTTGTGGTGTATAGAGCAATATGTATATAAAGACGCCAAATTTGTGAGCTATTTAGGGTGGGAATAGGGAATCCTAGACTGAGCCGTAGCTCTACCGGTTTCCTCAGTAATAAAGTAAGCAGAATGAGTGATATCATCTCTCAGGACTTTAGAGCAGTAAAATTCTGCCATACAGGATTTCTTTTTCAAATTTTCAGAAATTGTTATTAAGCAAAACAGATATGTTTAACTAGGTACTCCCATGTGCTTTGGGTTATGTTCCTCCTTCCCTATTTAACATAACTGGTCAGTTCTATGAGGGAATATTTCATTTATTTCATAATATTTAGTAATTTAAATTAGCTTTTTGCATATTCTTTAAATACTGGAGTACCTACTTTGCACCAAACACTATCCTAGGTCCTAAAAGTGGAAAACAAAACTGACTGACTGCTACAGCTTATTTCCCAATGGAGAGGACTAGGAAACTAGTAAATATTATGTCAGGAAGGATGAGTGTCAGAAGAAACTAAACACAGGCTGGGAGGGGGAAGGTGCTATTCTGAAAGGCTCCTCTGATCAGAGACTGCGTGAGTGAGTGAGCCACGTGGTTATGGGAAGGGAAGAGCAAGCCCAAAGCTGAAGCAGTAGGAGAGCTGTGGGGCGCCACGGGGGGTGGGGGGGAGGTGGGGGGGATTGAACCTCAGAGGCAGCGGGGCCTGGTCATGCCTGGGCTGAGGCTGTGACCAAATTTCTGGCGTTTCTCTACAAGAGACAACACGTATGCACAGCTCCGAGTAGAATTCAGAGGGGACGAATGTGGGGAAATGGAAGGGAGAGGGAGGCTGGGATATAAATCGGTGTGATGGCCCTGGGTTCAATTCCTAGTACAAAAAGAAAAAAAAAGATTAAAAGTATATAGCATCTGTCCTGGAAAAAAAACTTAATAATTCTCCATCTTCTACTGGAGGACAGAGACCTACACACCGCTAATATAATGTGATGTAAATACTAATAATATAGGGTTCTGAATTAACTACATTCAGTGGGGTTAATTACTTGTTCCCAGAAAGAGACAAAGGAACCTCTGGGAAATAGTATTTAAACTAAATTCTGAGAGGAAGTCAATGTGACATTACAGGCACTTACATATTAGTATCAGCCAATTCAAATCATGTATGTGAAAAAATTTTAAAGTAACACTTAATGCCACTTAATATTGTCTGTTAATTTACAGAAAAAGAAAGCACTAAATGGCACAAATGACTTCGATTCTACAAATTCAGTGTCTTCTTTGAATCCTGTGAAAGAACATGGGGTGTTGTTTGAATGCTCACTTGAAAATTGGACTGATCAGAAAAAAACACCACCAGTTATGTCTTATTGGGTAGTAGGGTAAGTAGAAAAAAGTATTCGAAAGTAATATAAAATGTTAAAAAAGTGAAAGAAAAGTAGTAGATTAATTTTATTTTGAGACAGGGTCTTGCTGTATAGTCCAGGCTGGCCTCAAACTCATGGCAATCCTCCTGCCTCAGCCTCCTGAGTGCTAGAATTATAGGCATGTGCCACCACAACCAGCATTAATTTTTAAAATCTTACATGTGTCTTTCTTTTCTCATCACTAAGACCCAGTTCCCACAAGTTAAAGGAGGAAAGACTTATTTCAGCTCACAGTCTATAGAGGTTTTAGTCCATAGTCAGATGGCTCCAAGGGCAGAGTGGGATGGCAGAGGCATCCCAAGGAGAAACAGTTCATGGTGCGGCAGGCGAAAAGCAGCAAAGCAGCAGCAAGCCCCCTTTTCCCTTTTGTCCCATCTAGGTGACTAGCCTTTTGGGTGGTGCTACCCATGCCTAGGGTGGGGCTTCCTGTTATCCACACCTAGAACTACGATAAGCCAATCAGTGCGCTAATTTAGTTATCAGGCCCTTAACCCATACTCACACAGCCTAATCCACCCTCACGACCTAGATCCAGCAACCCCAAAGAGCCCACCAATGAGTGCCTGAGGGTTTGGGGCACATCTGGATGCAAACTGCAACAGCATGAAATTACTGCTCTATGCACAGCACTTTAACATATTTATAATTTTATTTTATTTCCTAAGTAGTTCCCTTGAATTCTTCCCATCTTTTCTATTCAGAAAAGATTGTTCAGTTATCTTATAAAGTCATTAACAGAATAATTCCACAATTTTTCTCCGGTTTCTCTCTTCCTTCCTGACTCCTTTTCTTCTCTCTCCGCCTTTCTTTGCCTTTTCTTCTTCCACTTGTCTTTCTTCCTTTCCTCTCTCTCCCCCGGCAACACCCAGCTTGGCCTGACTCCTACCCACCTCCCTGCTGCTGTAGCCTCTCCCTCTTCTCTGTCCGCTGTAATCAACTTGTGGGCCACCAGTCAAGACTTGTTTCTTCTGTTCCTTCTGTGTGGGATGTTCTGTCTCTTAACTTCTGCATATCTGGCTCTTTAATATTCAGACCAGGGCTAACAGATTATCTCTTGAGGCTTTATAATCTCTTCCCCCCATTCAGTAGCTATTCGGTGATTCTCTATATCAACCTTTTATTATTTTCTCATTTGCTTACTGCCTAGAGAATTAAATTTTGATGGAAATACTAAAGATTCTTCATGTTGCAATAAAGAACTGAAAAGGAAAAGGCACAGAATTAAATAGTACTAAAGTTAAAGGCACCCACCATGTAGTACTAAGCTGTATGACAAACATTTTACAGATATTATCCAAAGCAGTAATTTCCACATGCTGATCCTTACAATTTAAAATTACCTGAGTCACTTGTTAAAATTAGTGATGTGCATACCTATAGTTCCAGCTACTTGGGAGACTAAAGCAGGAGGAACACAAGTTCGAGGCCAGTTTGGGCAATTTAGCAACACTATGCCTTAAAGCTGGGCGTGGTGGTGCACGCCTGTCATCCTAGCACTTAGGAAGCAGAGGCAGGAGGATTGTTATGAGTTCAAGACCAGCCTGGGCTACAAAGTGAGCTCAGGGCCAGCCTGAACTGCATAGCAAGACCTTGTCTCAAAAAACACTATGCCTTAAAATAAAATAATAAAGAAGAGCTGAGAATATAGTTCAGCTTCCCTGGGTTCAATCCCTGGTATGGAGATACAGAAAACAGAGATACCTAGGCATCAAACATTCCTATATCAGAATCTCTCAGAGTAGGGATCTTTTAGTTAGTGCCTATATGATTGTGATACATAACCCACCAGATTTGAAATCATCAGCAAAACGTTAAGTCTGTGTAATCCAGAGCTGTGCAATTCAAAGATTAAGCTTGGAACAGCCAGTAAGATGGTGTGGACAGAGGAGAAAGTGAAGATGAGATCAGTTAGACATCTATGCAGTGTGTAGTAGAGCTTTATGCTCAAAATAGAAAGAATCAAACAGTGTTTAAGGGGCTGGGGATATAGCTCAGTGGAATAAGCGCTTGCCTAGCAAGCGCAGGGTCCTGAGTTCGATCCCTAGTACCGCAAAAAAAAATAAATAAATAAACAGTGTTTAATTATGATGGTATAGCTCTACATAAACGAAATTTTAAGGAAGTCAGAGCTAAAAATTGTCCTATATACATTAGTATTTGTTTAAATACATTAAAAACTAACTTATTTAGTTAACAAAAATTTAATTTTAATCCCAAATCTATGCCTCTGTGAGCTAGCATATATTTAATGTTGTAATAATAAACTTTAGAAAGTGGCAATAAAATGATAACTCTTGTGTTTCAAATGATACTGATGCTATTGATTATAGTGTAATAATTAGAGTTAATATTTTAAAACTGGAGGATATGGTATGAGGTGTTGATAAAACAGGATTTTTATACTTTTTATATTACTTTATAAAAATAATTAACCTAAGACGGTGATGAACCCACGACACCGCTGTGAACCCATTATTGTGTTTGTCTTTTAAGACAAAAGATGTTAATGCATGAGCTGGTTTTTTCTAAACTAAAATTCAGTGTTCAGGTTTACTCCCAGTGTTGGGACTTGGTGATAATAAGTGCGTGGGGCTTGCAGCTGGGTACTGGATCTCTAAAAGTTTCACAATCACGTGCTGTTTATTTAGAAATATGGTAAACCTAGCTATATTCTCCCTACTAGACATGTGAATTATTATTTTTTAAAATGTCCTACTATTGCCTTCAAAAACAAAACATAAAATGAAAGGGTTTCATCATTTTAATTTCTGAAACGAATGTGTTTTTTTTTTTTTTTCTGCAGGAGACTCTTTCTTCATCCAAAACCTCAGGAACTTTATGTCTGTTTTCATGACTCAGTCACGGAAATTGCCATTGAAATGGCTTTTAAGTTATTCTTTGGATTAACCTTGTAGCTGTGTTTTTATGATATATAGTGGTAACGTGTATAGCATAGAATAGTGTTGGATTTGCTGAAATCCATACACAAAGGAAAGGCTTAGCTTCTTTTTACTTTTCCATATTGGACGTAATTTTGTTAAATGTTAAGATAAGTGCTGTTGGGCTTGATGTATCAATCTTACGTAGTGCTGTGAGACTTTTGAGATAATACTTGATCACAACATGAAGGGATTATTAATTTATTGCCATCTTGGTACATAATGTTAATTTATTGTCTAATTTAAAATAATGTGAAGTATTTCATATAAAATTAATAGTGGCAATCCTGTTATGGGAAAATACCCAATTTGTTGTGTATTTTTCTCAAAACTAATTGATACTGCTGAAAGAAACAAGCTATTGAGAGGAGGTGACCAGGTTCTGTAATTAATTAGTGTGGTGACATGAGCAAGTATTTGTTATCTCTGAGGTCAGAGTTTTCATGTACCAGTGAGTTTATTACATTGAGGTTTTGAAAATCCTAAATAAAATGTGCTATTATTTTGTATTCCTTGTCTAGTGAATGGGATCTAAATTTGTAATATTTAAGTACTGATTTCCTAACAGATCAAATACTTTTTATTAAAGTATCTTAATAGATACCTTAACTGCAGGGAACATGGGAAAGATGAAAAGTGAACTTACTTTTGTTTATTTGATTCTGTTCGCTCTTTTAAGTGAGCTCAGTTTTTTAATAAGATGTATGTTTTAAATTGTAAACTTTTGTTGTTGTTTCTTTTTGTTGAAGTACGTTCAGCTATGCAGCGCCTGCTTCGCAAGTGCAAGGTTGTGAGTTCGATTCCTGGTACCAAAAAATATAAGTGCATTCAGCTAGACACATATTGTAGATGGTTCATGAATTTTAAGAAGATTGTATGTAAATCTTTTAAAAATACAATCATGTTCTTTGGTAAAATACTAAGCTTTACATGGATCATTACGTATAGGGTTTTCTAAAGGGGGAGCACTTTAATGAATAATAGTTCAGTTTACCTTTAGTAGAAAAAAGAAATTAATTGGCTGAGAATTTACTTTGGCTTTGAGAATTTGGCAGAGTAAGGGAAGGAAGAATAAGACAAATACTGCATTTTTAGTTGGTAGTTACCCAGTGCATCTTGCAGACTACATTCCCTTAAACTTTTTCAATACTGGATTGTTTATTCTTCAGAATTTACATGTTGGAGGATAAATTATACTAGCCCATCTAAAACCAGTCTCTGCATTTCCCCCTCCTCCCAAGAGACTTCTTGTTTGAACAAATTGCAAGACATGGTTTGCAACACTTGAATCACTTGTTCTTAGAAGCAACATCCCTCTGTCATCAGTTTAAGAGACTGTCAGCCAGGTGTTTAAGCTGCAAACCACAGCACATTTATCTCATTTGACTTGTGGGCCTTAGTTTTGGCATCCAAGTCAGGATAAGAAACTTGGTTCTTGAACTATTATAGAAATATAGCTTGAAATATCCTTCCCTTAAGGTCACAATATTGAATAATGGTAGACTACTGTCTTATGTGTGTGTATATATATATATGTATTAAGGTACTTTCTTTAAATGTATTTATTAAAATTCTGGAGATGGCCCCCAAAATACCGTGAGCTACTTCTAAACTAATAAATATTAAATGTAACTGTTGATCACCTCAGGTTTTCATTGGCAGAATTAAGACTTGGAATTTTAATATAGGGAACTTTTTGCTTCATTTAATACTTTAATCTGCTAATACTTTCCTGGCATCAAAGAATCATGAGACCTCTACTCAGCGACTGAAGTAAAAAATGCAAAGTAGACTGCTGCTCTTAACAAGAAGAGGATCGTTTTCATTTGCTATATTATATATATGTACTGTATTTTCTATGTTCCAGAAGCACTGCTTTTGGGAGGGCGTGATCCTGGGGCCTTCAGCACTGCTCTACATCCCACCCTAATTTTATGTAACTTTTTTAGACAGGGTTTAGCTAGTTGCTCAGTTGACCGGGCTGAGCTTGAATTTGTGACCCTCCTCCCTCACCCTTCCAGAGTGCTGGGACTACCGGCATGCACCAGCCTCCATATCCAGCTGGCACTGCATTCTTCACAAGTAAAAACTAAACATTGCTTTTTGTCTCTCAGTGAATACTGAAGAAAGCATTATAAGTAAATTTAGCTGTTTTTCCAAATATGTTGAGATTTAGTCTTGACTTAGGGGAATGAAATGAGAGTGTAGACACCCTAAGGGCCGTTACTTAGTGGACACTAACATTAGATTAGCATCCTCTTAATTAGTGTCCTCTTAATTTTCTCTTCCACCAAAGAGTACTTGAAAAAAATATGTACAAGTAGTATTTTTTAAAATAGCAAGTACTATCTGTCATATTTCTTCGCCTCAGAGGAGAACATTTTAGACTACATTTTTCTCTCCTTCCTTCTCTTTTTCTCTTCCCCTTTCTCTTTCTCTCTTAGGTTTTCTTGTCATGTCAGAGAACTCTACCCAGCAAGGGAACAGTTCTTTCTTGTGCCAAGGGACTACTGAGGATGTATACTACCAAGATAGTAGTTGTGCAGTGCCTGCCTTTTTATATATCTAATATAAATGGAAAAAGCTGTAAGACCAATTTATAAGGTTTGTCTTTGTGTGTGTTGTGTTCTCCTTACTGCTGCGTATTGTGTGCTATAAAAGTGTTAACTATTACTATTATTTATTATTACTCAATATACATTGGTTGAAAACCAAGGGAATCAACTGAACCACTCCTGCTGCTGTACAGTGTGTTAGAAAGAAACTAAGAATTTTTTCATCACTAACCAGTTTTGAGAACAAGGATTTATACTTTGAATATTTTAAAACATTAGAGGTATTAAACCTTTAATACACCAAACTGTATTAAATAATTTAATTTTGTAGACTTTTATTTCTATATTCTGTTAAAGATATTTTTATACTGTGTTGTTGGTTTTAAATAAAGTGGTTTGGAGACATCTGCATTTGTGTTGCCTTTTCACGCATATATATCCAACAAATCTGTCCTGAATTTCTACCCTCTGCCGAGCAGCGCTGTGGATGCTAAGGATATGGCAGTGAGCAAACAGCTGACGATGCCTTCCTCCATGGAACTGATCTTCCATCGGCAGAGGCAGACAACAGGCAAGATAAATAAGTAAATGTTAAGAGAAAAAAATTCATAAAGCCAGAAAATAGGAGATGAAGTATAGCAAACAGGGTGGCAAGTGAAGAGGTTGCTGAGGAGACCCCGGCCCTGATGTGAGGAAGCTCACGTGTGCTGTTTTCTAGGGAGAAATGAGTAAATAGTGCAGAGGCCCTGAGACTGCATTAAAACTTTAATAGCAACATAAATTGCTAGAACTTTTCTCCTCCCATAAAGCAGTAAATAAGATGTAGTACAGCACATTAAACATTTTAGGGCCCACCTATTGAAGAGTTGATTGAAATTTCTTAAGGTTAGAAGCTTCATTTCTAATTAGGTGCTTACATTTTTGTCTGACTTTTCAATGAACACGTCATAAATAAGCTTAATATAATAAAATGTGCAATAGTATTATGGACTATCAACTCAATGAGGGGGTTCGAGGGGTGAGGAAGGAACATTTCTGTCTTTAGAGATACGTACATTCCTTGTAATCAGAAGTGGTTCCTTCTGGCACTTTAAAAAGTCAGTCTTACCTGATTAAATTAATGCCCCTTTAGCTTTTCCCTTGCGTGTTTGTTAATGTTTCAGATTGCCTTAAAGGAGAGTGTACATTTTCTCTTTTCAGATTTTTGCAGATAAAAAGATTGATATTTCCACAGTTTGCTGTGGGCTTCACAAAGCACTTTAAAGCCAGTGCAGTGGGTTAACTGTTTTTAAGCCTAGGAATGATGATTAAAGGAATGGCTTCAGAACAATTCATCTGCCAGCAACATACAAAATAGACACTTGATAACCCACCAAGAGATGAATAAGCCAGATGCAGTGGCCGTGTTATAATCCCAGCTCCTTGAGAGGCTGAGGCAGGAGGATCACAAATTCCAGACCAGCCTGAACAATTTAGACCCTAACTCAAAATAAAAAAGGCAAGGGATATAGCTCAGTGGTACAGCTGCCTGGCAAGCAGGCCAGAGAGCCTGAATTCAACCCGAGTTAAAATAAGCCACTGTGGAAAGGAAGCAACTCTAAGTACAGTATATGCTAACAGAACCTGCCAACTGGTTTTATGTAAGGTAACTGAAATTACAAAATTTGTCTAGAATCCTGGCCCATATGCCTAGTTTTATTTATTTTTATTTATTTATTTTTGCTAGTGACCCTATTACAAAGGTTATACCATAACACACTTGCCTGGCATAGTGGTGCATGCCTGTAATCTCAGCAGTTAGGAAGCTGATGCAAGAAGATTGCTGACAGTTCAAGACAAGACCAGCCTGGACTACATAGCAAGAACCTGTCGCAAAAAAATAAAAGTCACAGGATGAATTACTGGGGTAGCAACCAGCTAAGTCAGTGAGAAAATGGCTACACAATAAGCTCTGCTAAATTAAATGTGATTTGGCAGGGCTGTGGAGAAAAAGAATCCTTCTCCACTGCTAATGGGAGTGCAGACTGGTGCAAGCACTGTGGAAATCAGTGTGGAGATTCCTCAAAAATTAGCACTACAAGTTCCATTTGACCCAACTATTCCCGTTTGGTAGCTTCCCCTCCCAAAAAAAAGCATCACATCACAGTGATACATGCACACCCATGTTTACAGCGGTACAGTCTGGAATAGCCAAATTTTAGAAACAGCCCAAATGCCTGTCAATTAGTGAATGGATAAAGAAGATGGGGGGTTTTTGTAGGATGGAGAACTGTTGCCATAAAGGACGGTGTTAGAGATATTTCTTGGTAAAGGGATGCACCTTGAGGCCATTCTCTTAAGTGAAATAAATCGGACACGCACGTGTGAATACTGCATTGTTCCTTTGGTGTGAAAAAGCGAGTGTAAATAAGGACCAAAATGTGTAATGGGTACCGTGAAATAGGAAGAAAATGTTCAAATGGGAATGAGAACAAGGAAGAAAGAAAAATAAACATTATGTGATGGCCAAGGGAAGTCAAAATCAAATTTGTTTATCCCCATTCACTTGACTTACTCGTCTGTCCTCACACACAACCCACCCTACATTTCCTTCCACACTGCTCCCCTTCAGAGCCTGCCACCTCCAGCCCTGAGCACAAGAGGAGCCCATGCACCCCCACGTGTGTGCGTGCGAGCGGGTGTGCGTGCATGCATGCGGGCGTCCGTGCGTGCATACGTGCCTTTTGTGTCCAGGATCCCCCCCACGCGCGCGCGCCAAAAGCCACGTGCCGGCAGTCACGTGTTGGGAGGCAGCCGCGGGAAGGCCGTTGGAAGCGCCTGCGCAGCTCCCAGAGCTCCCTGCAGAGCGCGCTTGCCTCCCAGCGTCCTTAGCGCCGCTTTGCCGCCAGGAAACAACTGAAGTGGTTTCCTGCTGCTCTTAGTCTTGGACTCGGCCTTGGTTTAAGCTGCTGCTTAGAATTTTAAGTTCATCACCTCACAATGCAGCGGGAGCCTGCTAAGAAAAAGGCTGAGAAGAAGTCAGAAAAGAGGCTGTTTGATGCCGCATCTTTCGGGAAAGACCTGCTGGCTGGTGGGGTCGCGGCGGCCGTATCCAAGACGACCGTGGCGCCCATCGAGCGGGTGAAGCTGCTGTTGCAGGTGCAGGCGTCGTCCAAGCAGATCAGCCCCGAAGCGCGGTACAAAGGCATGGTGGACTGCCTGGTGCGGATTCCCCGTGAGCAGGGTGCGTATGGCAGCCCACACGCCGCCTCTCCCCGCTTTCCCTCAGCTTCCCAGGAAAGTGCGTAGGGGGACTATGGCGAGAGCCATAGCTCGGCTGTTCGCCATGTTTAACCTTCCTCAATCTCCTTTCTTGACCAACCTTAGGCTCTGCTTTCCCAAGTCCAAAAAGGCTTTAACCGTAACCAGACCTCTCGAGAGCGACCTCCCTGTTTCCCTAAATTTTCTTGCAGCACGATTTACATTTCGGTACCCGTGGGCCTGTGCCTCGCTCAGAAAGTAGCCAGTCTCCCAGAATTGCGGGAGATGTCATTAGGCACGCCATTGGGTATTCATTTCTCCTACTAATATTGAAATAGCTTGAAGAAATGAATAATAAAAACACTTTGTGAATAGTTGGCAGAAAAGGGTTCCTAGATTAGCAAAGGGGATAAGTTTATCAGAAATCTTGTATCATTCACTATATATTTGGATTCCATTTTAAAAAATCTGTACAAACTTTAAAAAGGAAGTAGACCTATATGTAGTGCATTTTGGACAAGAAATGAAGTACCCTCAAGTCCAGAGCAATCCTTTATTCTACTCCTAGATCTAGGGTAGGATGCTCTGTCATTTAAAAAAAAAAAAAAATTAGTGTTCCTAGCCAGGCCTGGGCTATGGTACTAGAGAGGCTAAGGCAGCAGGAACACTTGAGCCGGGGAGTGTCAGGTGAAGCTGAGGGACGTAGCAAGACCCCTGGCCTTTAAGAAAAGAAAGTTTGTCCCTAGGGATATAGTTACATTTTTTTCCTGACTTGTTAGATAGAATTTATGTAGAAAAGCGAGTGCAATCTTAAGATACTATCCACATTGTGTTGGGAATCCCCATATGGGAGCTAAATTCATGCACTAAATGTCCCAAGGCTTTTACAGTAAAAGGAGGAACCCATCTTCCTTGGCCAATATTTATTCTAAGACCCTTTAGAGAATTAAGACCTTTTTACTGTTAGCTCAGATGCTTTAATTATTTAGGCAGAAAACATGAAATATTCAGTCGGATTGTGGTGACCAGTGCTATATTAATTTTGAAATTTAAATGTTTTTTAAACTATTTAAATCAAATCATAGTCAATATAACCCTTCTACTTGAATGAGTGCTGAATATTACACTCAAGTGAATGCTTTTAGTGTCTTCTAAGGTGAGATAATCATCTTGAACTGGTATGTACAAAGCCTTGCTACAAAAACACCCTGATACAGACTATGCTAGGGTTTGGTAATTCACGGTAAGGATAATATTGCCACCTACAGGCAATTTTGGAAACATACGTAAAGTTTCAGAAGTACGAAGTTGCAATGATTAGGGATGCAAGGGGTCAGGAATGCTGTATGTCTGTTGGGAGGCGCAGACTGGTCCTGCACGGTGATGACTTAGCTTGCAATCTGAAGGACTTGTGTATCTCCCACTGGACATTAGCAGTAAGGCCTGTTTGGTTTTTTTATATTTATTTTATTTTACTTTCATTTTATTTTCTTTATCTTACCAGTTTACTTATTAAAATACCTTTGAGTAACAAATGCATTGTGAAACACTTCAGAGTTCAATGTATGGTACCGAATAATGCATTAGAGGTGAAGTAGCAGTGAAACTATAGATTATTCTTTTAAAAATTTGGGCCTGGCGTGGTGGCGCACGCCTGTAATCCCAGCGCTCGGAAAGCTGAGGCAGGAGGATCATTGCAAGTTCGAGACCAGCCTGGGCTACAAAGCGAGCTCAAGGCCGGCCTGAACTGCAGAGCGAGACCCCGTCTCGAAAAGACAACAACAAAAAATTTGGCCACAAAGGGAGGAAGAGAAGGTAAGCACTGGAGCGAGAGCAGACAGGCAACAAGCAGCAAGAGGGCAAAACAATTTGTAGAATTGAGCTGTGGGAAAGAGTTGGGGTCACTGTTGAGGTAGGAGAGAAAGAAAGCCAAGCATCATTTACTTTGAGATACAGGAAAGGAGTGCCTTTTATTTTTTTCCTGTGAAGTAACGAGTGACAAATACCTACTGAAAGAAACTAAATATGGTAGCAGTTGAAGATCTGAGGATGTTGCTCAGCAATAGAGCAGTTGTCTAGCATGCATGAGGCCCCAGATCCAAGGCCCAGTGTCAGCAAAGCTTGTTTATGATTATCTCATCCTACCTCTTAATTCTAAATTATTTAGAAGTGCAAACTATCTGGAACATAGCTTTGTACACTGATTGTGGTAATGCAACTGTCATGTGTGGAAGTGGAGGGAAGATTATACATTTTGTTCAGAATTTTACTAAGAATTATTTATCATTATGAAAACTGTCAGCAACTATACCTTTGATTTTTTTAACTGTTACATCATCTATATTTGTCATTATTTCACTTACAGTCATTGTTTGTGCATATGTCCCAATGTACCTACTGGGTAAGCCCTGTTTTTAAAGTATCAATGTCAAAAAAAGTGTCAGTGTCTGTGCATCTTTTGTGTGTTGTGTGGGTGTGTGTTAAGCAGGGGATTCAACCCCAGGGTCTTTACATGGAGCTACATACCAGCCCTTTCTTTTTGAGACAAGGTGCCCCTAAGTTGTTGTGTTGCCCGGGCTTGAATTTGTAATACTCCAATGTCAGTCTCTGAGTTTAATGTGTCTAAGTACAACAGATTCATTATAAATAGAGGCAAATACCGTATATCACTGCTATGTGTGTAACATGGTGATAGCTTACCAATTTACTTATTAAAATACCTTGTGAATTCCTTTAATTTCTCTTTATACTGGCAGTTGAGGGTATTATCTTGATTAATTGACAAGATGGTTAATGATTCAGTATTTTGTTTCTGGATAGCACAAGAAGTAAAATATTTATTGTTTGTAGAACGTGAGCCTGTTGGGTTGAGAATAACCATGATAGGTCATTCTGAAATTTTAGTCAGAATCTACAGTCAGAGTTTATATTTTCTGGAATTTGCCTTCTCTGTCACTTCCGAAAATCAAGACACACATTCATCTAGCGTATTCTAAAGTTTCTCTTGATTTTGAAGTCTCTATTTTTATTGACTTTCCTTATTTAGGAAATGTGAAATGAGCTCTCAGAAGATGCAAGTATATGTTCTGTATCTTCTTTCTTTATCTCATTCTTTCTACCCTAAGGATGTTTACCCAATTAAGTGGTTTTTTACATCCTATTATCAGATTCTAATTAAATCCTCAAGGCATAACAAAACTTTCATGATTCTACCAAAAAAAGCAAATTGAAGATAATACTAATACTGAATGAACCACAAGAAAATAACATAGCCAGAAATAAAAAAAAAAAAACCCAGCAGATTCCATTTACTCTGACAATTACTTTGTCATGTTACATAGAAATGGTGGTAATCTTATCAGACCTCAGATAAGAAAACCCCAAATTCAGATTCATATATACTATTATTAAGAATGAATTTCACATGAAACATGATTAGCAAGATACCTGAAACTAAACTCAAGTCCTCAATTATGCTCTAGTCTCAACTAACATTGTAAGTTTTCCCTGAAAACCTTATCTAAATACCTCTTCATCATTTCCTGTGTTCATATCTTACTTTACTTCATTGTTTTTATACCTGCCAGAAATACTTTGTTTCCTGTCTTCCTGACCCCTTTCCCTTAAAATACAGTGTAAGACTAAGAAATTAGTTGCTAGTGCTACTTCCAGTAGGTAGAACAGTGTCTCTTATGTAGTAGCTACCAAACAAAATGTCTAAAAGAATCAATATCTCCTTTTACTTATATGTAAGTTATGTTTTACAAGTATACTTAATAGTGTAGTTGCAAAGGTAAGTGTTTTTTAAAAATATATACTACTTGGGAGTCTGGCTCACTTCTTGTTTAATGGTGATACTTTCAAGAAGACATGTTGGATCCTTCCAGTCTAGACTATGTATCCAAACATTCCTAATATTCCTATTATTAGGTAGTAAGTTGGAAATATTCTTATCAGCTCCATTTTAAGTCTTGTTTCTCCAGAATTAAATTCAAAGTAGATTTCTTTCAACTGTCTTAAATTTTGAAGTTTTTTTTCTTAAAAATTAAGTCACTTATCAAATGCTCTGTTTTATATAGAAAGATACCACCATTTCTAGCAAATTGTCATTTTTTTAATACTGCCTCAAAAATAATTTTCCCAACTTTACTGGAGAAATTTGACAAATAAAAACTTGTGTATATTTACTGTGCACAGGATGTTTTGATATATGTGTACATTGTTTATTGATTACAGCAATCAAGGTCATTAACATATCCATTATCAAAATTAAAACGTGTGTGTGTGTGTGTGTGTTTAGAACATTCAAGATGTACTGTATAGTGAACTTCAAGTATACATAGATCAAGTATAGCTGTAATAACTATAATCACCATGATGTACTTTAGATATCCAGAACTTAACTCATCCTGTATAAGTGAGACTTGTGCCTTTAAACAACATGTCACTGTCATCTTCTCTGCCCACCCTTAGTATCTAGTAACCACAGTGCTACTCTTTATTCCTACAGTACAGTGGCACCTTGGTTCATGAACTTAATTTGTTCCATGGTTTCAGAAAAGATGGCCACATTTGTATTTGTAAGGACAATATGGTCACAGTCATATTGTCATCTGGCATAGAGTCTGCAAACAAAAACAACTTCGCCATTCTTGTTTGGGAACCAAATTGTTTGCAAACAAAAGCATTCTGTCAAATTTTAGAGCCGGGCTTGGTTGAGCACGCCTATAATCCTACCACTAGGGAGGCTGAGGCAAGGAGGATCAGGAGGCTGAGGCAGGAGGAGCATTGCAAGTTTGAGACCAGCCTAGGTTACAAAGTGAGCTCAAGGCCAGCCAGAACTGCATAGTAAGACCCTGTCTCAAAAAAAATTAGTTAACTCTGTTTTCTACTCATAGGAAAAAAAATCTCTATTCAACTGTTAATGCTTTCTGTGGATTTTTAAGTATCAAATGCTTTTTTTTAATTAACAAATTGCAATAGACTACATACAATTAACACTACCTTTTTTTCTTTCATAGAGACACACATGTTTTAGAAAAGTTACCCTCATAAGAAAGGGCTGGGGATATAGCTCAGTGGCATAAGTGCCTTCCTGGCAAGCACAAGGTCTTGAGTTCAATTCCCAGTACCAAAAAAAAAAAAAGTCTGTGTCTTAGTTCAAATACTTAAGTGTATTAAAATTGGAAATCCTTTAATAACAATGCAGTGTTGGTTTATATGTTTGTTTCTTTTTGTAGGTTTCTTCAGTTTTTGGCGTGGCAATCTGGCAAATGTTATCCGGTATTTTCCAACACAAGCTCTAAACTTTGCTTTTAAGGACAAATACAAACAGCTCTTTATGTCTGGAGTTAATAAAGAGACACAGGTAATTATATTTTAGCACCTCTAAAATTTAGAAATAGTTAAATTTGTCTTACCTGTTGTGTCAGCTTTGCTGTGACTGGGACAGAATACTCAGCACAGCTTAAAGGACGAGAGATTTCATGTGACTTATGGTTTGGGGGATTTAGTCCATGGTCTGCTGGCTGCAAAGCAGAAACAATGTGGTAGCAGGGCGTAGCAGAGAGAAACTGCTCATCCCATGGCAGCCAGGAAACAAAGGCAGCAGACACAATGGAGTGAGGGACCCAGGAGTTAGACATACTCTCTGAAAGTGCGCCCTAAGTAGCCCATCCCATAAAACCAAGCTACACATCCTAATTGCACATGAACTATGAATTCTTCAATGGATCAACCCACTGCTGAGTATAGTGGCCCTGTGATCCAAGCACCTCCCTAAAGCCCCACCTCTGAACCCGTGAGACTTTGGAGGGATCTTCTAGGTCTAAACTGGAACACTCATGATTCTGGAGAGAAATTGTTCAAGTGATAGTAAAGATAATAAAAAACAGCATGTTAATGGTTAACAAATTACAATATACTGTATTTAAGTTATAGAACTATATTAAAAATAATCACATTAACTTTTTATAAATTTCCCTAAATCTCTTTTAGTACAGCTTCGATAACTAAGAGATCTTTTGCCTCAAGGAAGTCTTTTACTGAATAAGCATTAAATGGAAAGTAATTTGCATTGCTATATTCATTGCTTTTCTTATGCACAAAAAGTAGTCAAAAATATTTATTTTCTACCACTGAGATAATTTACTCCCTAAATAAGTAAATTAGTTCTTCTTTATTACTAAATATTTGTTTAGCTGAGATTAAAATATGTGGGGAAAATTATTAAGAGAATTTTTTATCGCAAAGCTACTTTCTATCTCAAGGTAATGAGCCCCTTGGCTATAAAATCTTACTTCCAAATTTTGCTACCAAATAAACTATCATATATATGAGTTGTCCCAGTTTCTGTATGTTTTGTTGTGTTCAGTATGCTATGCTACCTGCATTAGTCTCCCGAGGTCTTCCTGTCTCTCTTATAAAATCTCTTCTCTCTCGTGCTTTCTCTTTTTCTCTTGCCACTCTTCATTCCCTCACACCCATCACACCCAATCAACCAATCTATCTTAGCAAATATATAAAAAGCAACTGTCTGTGGAACATTTTTGTTGCTATCTCCTTTAATTTTCTTTTGTACTCCTTACTTGCTCTTCACAATATTATTTTGTTAAAAATATTTATTGAATGTACTGTCTTTTATATTGTTGAGGGCACAGAGGTAACTAAGAAAGTCCTTTAGAGACTAAGAATCAGAAGGTGCAGACTTGGATCTTGCCATTGTTTATTTAGCTGTGTGAGTTTTTGCAGGTCACTTTATATTACTGATCCCTGGTAATCATCTGAAGATTACACATAATACCTACCTTGTAGTTTTATTGTTAAATGAGATTGCATGTAAAGTACTTACATAGTGCTTTGCTTTAAGGTAGACACTTGTTAAAACATTCCTGTCTTTTTAGCAGATAGCTGTCATATCTGGAAGATCTTTTGACTTTGAATCTTCATTGCTGTCTGAGTCAGAGGTCCCTAAGACCACCCTCAGGCTTAATGACGCACTATGATTCACAAAACTCAGAAAAGATGTTTGTGGGTTTTTTTTTTATAACAAATGGATTCAAATTAAAATCAACAAACGGAAATGGTCTAGGAGAAACCAGGTGCCAATTACCAGGTGTCTTCTTCTGTTTGAGTCATATACTAAGTATAACAGTACTACTTAGCATTACCTGTAGTACATGACAACACGTAAGGATGTGTTCCCCAAAAAGAGAACACTTCCAGGGCTTGGTATCCAGAGTTTTTGTTCAAAATCAGTTGCATAACTGTGACTATCACTGTATTAGTCAGATTTCCCATCACTGGGACAAAATAGCCAATACCTGCAGATTAAGGAGGAGCGGTTTATTTTGGCTCATGGTGTTCAGAGGATTCAGTCCATGGTTGTTTGGCTTCAAGGCAGAGACATCATGACAACCCCTCTGACTTGTAAAATAAACAGATTCTGAATTAAGAATCCTGGCCTCTAAAAAGTAAAAAACAAAATTTTCAACTGAGGAGTGGATTAATAAATGTGGTACATGATGAAAGATGACATAGTATATGATTCCATTCATATATTGTGTCCAGATTAGGCAAATCTATAGAGATCAAAAGTAGATTAATGATTTTCTAGGGCCCAGAGAATTAGCGAGTATATAGTGATATAGAAGAAGTATGAGGTGGGCCCAGGATATAGCTCAGCAGCAAAAGCACCTGCCTGGCAAGCACGAAGTCCTGAGTTTGATTCCCAATACAAAAAAAAGTTTGAAGTTTCATTTTGGGGTAATAAAAGTTTTAAAACTATACTAATGATTACAATTTATAGTTATATGCTAACAGTTCATTGATTTATATATTTTACATGGATGAATTGTGTGAACAAAAATTATATCTCAAAGTATTAAATAAAAGTTTTAGCTGCAAGAAACTCAGTTTGTGGAAGTATAAATGTACACAGATAATTATAAATTAAAAATAGGAAATAGTTGTAAGTACTGTTTAAAGTCTGGGACATGTTATACATTATAAATATTGGTCCTGTGAGTCATCTTTAATTCTCTGACAGATTATTTATGGAAAGAGGGTCTGATTACATAAAGTTTTAAAGAGGTTGAAGATCAGAGAATATTTCATGAAAGAGAACCTGAATTTAGAGCATAAAGCAATAAGTATTCCCTGAAATAAACTAGGGATGGTATTCCAAGCCACAAGAAAATTAGGAGTTCCAAAGCTATCTGAGATTTAAAATTATTATTAGAAATAAGAGCGGGAGACTAGCAAGAACCTGAACTTGACTAGAATATTACTTGAATATATTTAATGGTTCCAGTGACCTTGTTCCCTGGATTGTCCATAACAGTTCAGTTCAAATACTACTTCTTTTTCCACAAGCCCTCAATGTTGAAAAGAAACCCACTGAGCCTGGGCAGCACTCATTTTAAATACTTATGCAGAAAAATTATACTTTGTCTTAGTTACTTTTTTCATTGCTGAGACAAAACACTCAGACCCAGAATTAAAGGAGGAAAGTTTTACTTAGCTCAGAGCCTGTAGGTGTTTCAATCCATAACTAACTGGATCTAAGGCAGGATGGCTGGCAAAGGGGCATCACAAGGAGAAACAGTTAATGGCAGGCAGAAGGTGGCAAAGCAACAAGGGACAGCCATGCCCTTTCTATCCCTTACATCCGTATATCTTACCCCAGCTGCTTAGGGCAGGTGGCACTCACACCCTTAGTCCTAATGTCCTTGATCCTAGCATTGCACTATGGATCAATTCCAGTTTCACAGACACTAGATACAGTTGCCTCTGAAAAGCCCCCTGTGACCGCATAAGGCTTCAGGGGGACATCTAAACAGAAGGCATAGCATACTTCAGCCACTCAGATGAACTAGTGACCAATAAGTTTAACTTACATGGCACTCAACTATGTTATACTTGGCGTCTGCCAATTTTCATGTTATCATCTGATCTTAATTAAATACATGCTTTTGAGCTCTTCAAATTTAATTCACCTAAAATTACAAAGTAAAATTGGGGCATTACGTAATACTGTACTACCAATTTCTTCTCTAAACAAGGGCAAACCTGAAGCACACTGTTAAATGGAACTTATGATCTACTTTATAAACCTTCATGCTGCATATCATGTTTAACTTGGGTTTTAAGAAACAGATTGAGTCAAATTACTTCAGGAAAAAGAATAATTGTAATAATAACTGACATTTGAACCAAAGATAGCTCTAGGAAGTAAATCATACTAAGGTCAGTGTCAGTATCCCAGTAAGACTTTGACCTTTTTATAGAGCAGAAGTACTTTACTTGGGATCCATGGATTCCTTCATAATACCTTAAGTACACTAAAAGTATATATCTATACATGTATAATTTTTCTTGGGAGAAAATAATAGTAGCCTTTACAAACAATGGCAAATCAGTCTAAAGTGCTGATTATCGCATGTGGCCTCTTTCACTTGAGGCCATTATACCCTTGAACTTGAGTATATCAGCATCTAAACTGTATTTCCCACAGTGCTTAGTGAGAAACAGACCACAGGCTGGAGACGTGGATCTGTGGTAGAGTACTTGTCTATCACGCACCAGGTCCTGGGTTCTATTCATCACCCCACTCCCCAGCAAGCAAGCAGAGAAGGAAGCAGAGGGAAGCAAAGAGGGAAAAGGGAGGGGAGGAGGCTGAGTAATGGGAGTGTCACACGTGTTCAGCTACATAAATTGAGCTTGTATATCTGGTTTTTAACATTTATTAAAAATAGTTTACTAAATGTTTTAAACAGTCAGAATCTGTAGTTTAATAAAGACTTTTTAAAACATTGATGTTTCAGTTCTGGAGATGGTTTTTGGCAAACCTGGCTTCCGGTGGAGCTGCTGGGGCCACATCACTGTGTGTAGTGTATCCACTAGATTTTGCCCGAACCCGATTAGGTGCTGATATTGGAAAAGGTATGGAATTTTAAGTATATTAACTTTTCCTTGTGCTTTTCACTATGTGTTATTTATTATATTATTGTACTGTATCAAGAGTGTTATCAAATGCAGCCTATGAATTTTATTCTCCACTAAATGGTAGTTGTAACTCTTAAAGTATACTTTTTTACCTTAAAAGATGTAAGGGTAAGGTCTATTTTAACAGAAGAATGAACACAGAAGCTGCTTATAAAACTGTTTCATTTTTTTCTTGAGTGATTTTTTCCATGTACCTTGTTCTTGTCTCTCTAGCTTAGAGGTATAACTTTCATCCTGGAGATTCCCTTTGCCTCACCTAAGTATTTTCTAATAGCTTCTGGTAATTTTTTGTTTGTTTGTTTTTTAAGACAGAGTCTCACAATGTAGTTCAGGCTGGCCCTATACTCATTATGTAGCCCAGGTTGGCCTCCAACTTGCAGCAATCGTCCTGCCTTAGCCTTCTTAGTTCTGGGATTATAAATCTGTGCCACCATGCATAGCTACTTACAGTAATTTCAGTGAATTACTTTAAGTCAAATTGCTTCAAGTAGACTGTTTTTGTTTTTTTTTCAGTTAATTTCTTTTAAAATTAAAAAAGTTTCAGATTATTTAAGTCTCTAAAATATTTTCTTTTGATTAAGGTGTTTGATATATAATGTTGCTAATAGTTTCTCATGGCTTTATTTTAGGCCCTGAGCAGCGACAATTCAAGGGGTTAGGTGACTGTATTGTGAAAATAGCAAAATCAGATGGAATTGTTGGTTTATACCAAGGATTTGGTGTTTCAGTTCAGGGAATCATTGTGTACCGAGCCTCTTATTTTGGCGCTTATGACACAGTTAAGGTAATTTGGGGCTTTAACTTGGTTATGTTAAATAAATGGTCATTTTAAAAATTCTAAGTAATAATGGGCTTCTAAAATAATTAATAATCTAATTAATAATGTGCTAATAATAATGGATGTTACTTTTAATTATGCAAGTCAAGATAAATAATAAGAGACATGAAATTGTATTTAATTATGACTGCTATGATCAAATTAAATTACAACTATTATGGTTCTGACTTTACATATAAAACGTATCAAAATGCAGTAGTAGGTTTTGATGGTATTTGTGCTATACACTATGTCACACATGGAAATATACTAATTAGGCCTGTATCTTTTATTTAAATTTTTTTTATTTTTTTAAATTTTATTTTAAGAATAAAGGAAGAAAACATTAACAAACATCCATTTACAAAATATCATAAGAACAGTACAAACAATACAAAGTTACAGACGAAGTGGTAGGAAATTAACAATGGTGGTTGTATTACTCTTGATAACTTCAAAGTGGTTTCTCAGGAAAACAAATAGAGACATGCCATAATGATCAAACCAGTAATCATTAACTGTTCCTTTCAGTAAAGCAATAGAAGACAGAAGTACAGCTGTTAGCTATCCTGTATATACACACATACATAAGTTCCCCTTCTTTCTCTTCTCCTTTCCCACACTCCAGTGGCCCCTTACTGTTGAGCATTTTCCTTTCATTTCACAGTGTCTATCATACCTCCTAGTTTTTATTCACTCTTTTAGGTTCTTAGTGAGACAACACATTGCTTACACATGGAGGTCTTGTTTATTTCACTTATGAGTATGGTCTCTAGTTGTGACCATTTACCTATAAAAGCCTCGAGTTTATCATTTTTATAGCTTAGTAATATTTCATTATATAAAAGTACCACAATTTTTTTATCCAATCCTCAGTGGATGGACATTTGGGTTGCTCCCACAATTTAGCAATTACAAATTGTGCCACTATGAACATGGGTGTACATATATCACTGTGTGTCAGATCTTCTGGGAAAATATCCAGAAGGGGAATAGCTGGGTTGAATAGGAGCTCTAGACCTAGTTTGCTGAGGAATCTCCAAACTGATTCCCACAGGGGTTTCACCAGTCTGCATCACCCCCAGCAGTGGAGAAGAGTTCCTATTTCTCCACGGCCTTGCCAGCATCTGTTATTGGTTGATTTCTTGATGCTGGCCATTCTTACTGGGGTGAGGTGAAATTTCAGCGTTGTTTTAATTGTTTAATGACTAATTGTTTTAGTCATTCTCGAATGACTAATGATGTTGAACATTTTTTCATGTATTTATTTGCCATTTGTATTTCTTATCTGAGAAGTGTGTATTCATCTCAGCTGCCCATTTTGGGGTTGGGTCTTAGAATTTGGAGGGGCTGATGTTTTTTAATTCTTTATTTGTTCTAGATAGAAGACCTTTGTCCAAAGGACAGTCAGCTAAAATTTTTTTCCCAATTTATGAGTTTTCTTTTTACTCTGCTGGTGACTTCTGTAGATGTGCAGAAAAGTAGGATGAGATCCCAGCTGTTGGTTCTTTGGAGTATTTCACCGGCAGTTTGGTTTTTGTTCATGAACTTTCTGCGTACCCCTGTGTCTTCAAGGTTTTTACCTACTTTCTCTTCCAATAGATTTAGTGTTTCTCTTTTAATACTTAGATCTGTGATCCACTTTGACTTGAGTTTGGTGCATGGTGATAGACTTGGGTGTATTTTCAGTCTTTGGTAGGTGGCAAACCAATTTCTCTAGCACCATTTATTAAAGAAGCTATCATTCTTTCAGTGAGTTCATCTGGCCCCTTTATCAAAGATTAAGTGGCTGAGTGTGTTTGTGGTTATATCTGTGTCTTCTAGTCTGTTCATTGATCTTCTGGTCTGTTTTTTAGCCAGTACCATGTTGATTTTATTACACTAGCTTTGTAGTATAATTTCAAGTAAGGGATTGTAATTCCACCTGACTTGTCTTTGTTGCCCAAGATTACTTTTGCTATTCTGGGTCTCTTCTGGTTCCAGATGAATTTTAAGAGTAGGCTTGTATCATAATCAAATCTATAGCATATGGGAAAATATCTAATGGATTTTCTGCTTTTATACTATTAACTTTATTATAAATGCATTTAATAACTTGCTATTATCATTGTGGGAAAGCTTAGGTGTTATTACACTTTGGTTATCTACTAGATACTGTTAAATTCTGTATTGTATTTTCCAACTCTGCAATTTGCCTTTTCATTTCTACAGACCTTGTTGAGTATTTTACATCCTCACAGTGTTCTTGCATAGTTTATTTTAATAAACTATAGTTTAACTATAAACTATAGTTTATTTTAACAAATGTAGCAATAATTTTATTGCTACATTTTAGATACACATAATAACATTCATCATATGGAATTTCTACCTGTACATGATACATCTTGATTCTTCTTTCCTCCCCTTTACTTTACTCTTTCCTCCCTTCAACTACTCTTCCCCTCCTTATTTATAAAAGCTTTGTTTCCATTATTTCCGTCCTTTTTTCTTGTCCCTTCTTTCCTTCCTCCCTCCCCCCTCACTATTCCCCTTATTTGAACATTTTTTTCCCATTTCCCAATATCTATTATACAGTTTGGTTTATATTTTTGGTTTCTCTGGCATACTTTAAAACCCTCACTTTCAAGATAAATAGCCTGGGAAAGTTACATAATTTACTTACTAATAACAAGTTAAAAATCCATACTCTTAAATCACTATTGCAGAATGCTTCCAAAAGGAAGCACTGAAACTAATATCAATATTGTTTGTTAAATACAATTTAAATGAGGAGAATTTTATCTCTTCCTTCCCTCGTTAGTATAAATGTAGCAGAATGTCATTTTTATTGTGGTGTGAACAGATTACTTCAGTTTTTAATATAGTTTTAGACAGATTAGTGAAAATTACATCATCTTGAGTACAATTATTTCATCATAGAAAAATGTGTATCTACTTTCCTTCTGCTTTTCTCTATTTCCTGCAGTAGTTATAAACTGTAGGAATATTTCATCACTAGTTCAGCGCTTTACAGCTACTCACCTAATTACCTGTTTAGGATAGTTCTTTCATTTTTTTCAACTCCACAAGGAAGAGCCACAGAAGAACTTCTTTGATTATTGGCTGCCATCATTTCTAGTTATCAGTTTCAGTAAGAACATATCCCTTTAATAGCAGATATGCTTTTTTTTATTCAACTATACCTTGGAAATACAATCATATGTGTCACTGGCCTTTTTACTGAACTTGCTACTATTAAATCCAGATGATTTTCATTGCATTTTGAATACAGTTGCACCTTCCTTCATATATTTATAAAAATTATACTGTGAGTTAAGAATTTAAGATATCTTGGAACTTTAGGTGATTACTTGGTATATTTTTCTTTTCTAGGGCTTACTACCAAAACCAAAAGAAACTCCATTTCTTGTATCATTTTTCATTGCTCAAGTTGTGACTACATGCTCTGGAACACTCTCTTATCCCTTTGACACAGTTAGAAGACGTATGATGATGCAGGTATTTCATATTTAATTTGTAAGCTTAGTTGAATTTTCTAGTATCTTTGATATTTAGGTGTAATTTATTCACATGTCAGAGAAATTTTAGCAAAAAGGCACGTCATTTGTTTTACTTAGATAAAGTAAATACTATGATATATTCTGTCATACATTCTTTCTGAGAAAATAATCAACCATCCAGCAAAACTTCTTCCTCATCAGCCATCAGAACAGAAACGTCTTCTCCTGTAGAAATATATTTGAGTGGTACAGGGAGATGGCAGAGATTATACAAGTATGTCTATTTGAACTAAAATACTGGGTTAAGTAGAATTATGCCCAGTTATAAACCATTGACATAATTAATTACAGTATATTTTGATAAATGTAAATAATTTTGAACTTAAAGAATGAGAACTTACTTATAATAATCTGTGTTCTAAATGTAAACCTCTGAACCCAAATTTTGATATATCCCATTTCCATTGCTGTTGCTTGTTACAAGAATTCCTTCAGGAAATTTCTCAGTTGAGTGCTCAATCTATCCTAAATTCTTGTGACACAAATAAGATAGAACCTGTACCCAAACTTATAATCTAATATTGAAGATACATGATTATTTCTCTAAATAAAATGTACATAGGGGTTATGGATACATAGAGGAGCGCTATCCAGATGTTTGAAGTGATTATGTGTGGCTTCTTGATTATATGTGGCTTTAAGAATAAGCTTTATCCAGACAGTGAGAGAACATTCTAAGCATGGGGCAGGGTAGAGGGATGATTGAGATGAAGCTTGAAAAATCATTGCTTTGGCCAGATCATAAGTTTCATAAGGCAGGGTGAAAATAATGACAGAAATCTAAAATAGTAATGTACTTCCCATGTGCCATATACTGTCTCAAGCATTTTATACTTTGACTCATTAAATTCTCAAAACAATTCCAAGAGGTTTGGTCCTTTTCTTTATCACTTATTAAATGGTCTTAGAGAACCCAGTAAGCCACCCAGATTTTTACTTCACTCATAGACAATCCTAAGAGTTGTTCCTTTAACATCTGTGTTTCCTCTTCCTAGTATACTAGAACTACATGGACACACCTTAAAAAATCATTTTAGGCCAGGCCTAGTGGCTTATACCTCTAATCCCAGCACTGAGGAGGCTGATGCAGGAGGACCCTTGTGAGTTTGAGGCCAGCCTGGGCTACAAAGTGAGCTCAAGGCTAGCCTGAACTGCTCAGTCAGATGCTGTCTCAAAAAGACAAAAAATATCATTTTAATTGATAAGTAATTATACAGATTTACAGAGTACAGTGTAATATTTCAATAGAGTATTATGAATACATGTTTATATGTATACTGGGCAAATCAGGGTAATTGGCGTATCCATCACTTCAAACATCAAAATCCTACTTTGGAATATTAAAAATGAAAAATGGGCTAGGTGTATTATCTCAGTTCAAAGGCTCTGGATTTGATCCCCACTACTGAAAAAAATACATATTTTTTTAGAAAATATACATGGAAGCACAGGGTGTGGTGGTACATTCCAGTAATCCTAGCACACTATTTTTCTATTCCTTATCAATTCTTTTTTTTTTTTAAAGACAAAACAATGGAGACATATGAACCAGAAAAGCCATAAACAATACAGAAAATACAAAGTTATACAGAATATAGTAGGGAATTAGAACTGGATGTTCTATTACATAGTTATCTTCACATTAGTTAACACAAAGACATTAAAGGAAATACCAAATTATAGATAAGATAGTAGGGAATTTGCACTGGATGCTGTATAATATAAAGTTATCTTCATTTCTGCTAATACAAAAACGACTGAGGAAATACAGAATTATAGAAAAGATAGAAGGGAATTGGCTCTGGATGCTGTCCTACATGATGTTACCTTCACCTTTGTTACTCAGTTACACAGATGATGGCCCTTTTGATCAGTTCGTTTTTTCTCCTCCCTCATCTCCGTTGCCCTACCACTCAATCAGTTATCTTCCCTGTGATAATAACTGTACTCCTGGGTTTATCTATATCCTTGGACTCTCACCTTGGGAAGAGATATAGCTGCCTCAGACTATACTATAAC